>CM059187.1:145557392-145632746 GCA_030323885.1 Branchipolynoe longqiensis
TCTCTCTCTCTCTCTCTCTCTCTCTCTTTATATTTCTATATATTTCTTTTTTTTTACCTCGGTACTACGCCTCTAGCTACTCGTAGCCCAGGGAGAAGGAAGCACATCCTGGTCCAGCAATTAGAATAATCTACTCACAACAGCAGTTTTTCTACATAACTATTAAACCGAACAAGTTAGTCTCGTTTTTGAAAGGATACATTGGTTTAGTTCATGTTAGCATTCACATACATCAAGTTTTAAAACTTTAAATTGAATATTAACTGATTTACAGGTTAATTATGATATGTCATAACATCTTTAGAACAATACATCCATTGTTCTTTGTAATGTTGCCCATTGTCGAACGGAGAGATGTTTGGCAGGAGCCATTTACATCATTAGGATTTATTCCTGGGTTTCTTTAAGATTCCCCAATATTGTTTAGGCGTACCTCCGAGTCCCGTAGTATTTTCTCCAACTTGTTGGCCACAAAAGCCACATGTGGGAGAAGTTTATTAGACAGAGAGTGTGGGAGGCTACCGCGACACTGGTCCCTACCCCTCGTTTGGTTTCGGTTGGTTATCCATACCGGTTACCTACGACTGACAAAATTAACCACACTCCTGTGTTAAAAAGTGTTTAAATATGGATTTAACACCACTAGACAGGATTTGTAATAATATTATTATGTTTTGCCAGTGTCATGATTCACTGTGAAAGATTCCTCGCCTTTTGGTTTTCGGTTTCTTAAAGACTCCCAGCTATGGCTAAGAAGCGGAGTAAGGTGGGTGCACCTGAGGAGCTCAGCGAAGACGAAGACCCGTCACCGCAGTTGAGGGTCCAAAGGTCGCCAGAACAGAGAGATTCTGGGGAGGCGGGGGGCTCGGAGGCTGGCCCGACTGACCTAGATGAACGGGTCACGCGGGTGGTACAGCTTAAGCTCCCCACTAAGTCAGCCGCTGCTAAGAAGAAGCAGCTGGTAGTGTCGGAGGACTCCGATTGGGAGGACTTTTCCGACTCCCAGGACTTGTCTGATGAAGAGTCCCAGGAAGAGGTGGCGCTGCCTGTGCATAAGCGCAAGCATAGGAAGAACGCTGACTCATCCGAGGGGGACGACTTCACCAGGGCACGCAAAAGGAAGCTGCTGGTGAAGAAACCAAAGAAGAAGTAAAAAAAGGCTAAGAAAAGCAAGTCTTCTTCTTCGGACTCTTCGCCCGACTCGTCCTCAACGAATTCGGATTCAGAAACTGAGCGGATAGGAAAATACGCCAAACTCAGTGGAAAGGTGGTGATAAAGATCAAGGTCCTCAAGAGGAAGAAGACCCAGACCACCACCATGATGCGCAAAATGATTCAGGGTCACTTCCATACGTTTAAACTGACGGAAGAGATTATGAAGTTGAGTGAAAAATTCACTGGGATTAAGGGCATTCCGGAGTCGCCCATCAAGGCGATGGATTCGGATGTCAAACTCAAGAGGATCGTAAAAAGTTTGAGGCAGTCCTGCATACAGTACACAAAGGGGTACTAGCCGCTCTGTCTGTGATTACGCCACTTGCGAATCGCATGATGACTGAGAACAAGTTATCCTCCCTGTGTGAGGATATCGACGGGGGAATTGCGCTGCTGACAGCAACCAGCAATTTCCTCTCATACCAATGTTGTGAGAACACGTTCAAGGCTGTCTGTACAGATGCAGGGAAGGAAGTTGCTCGGTCCAAGAAGGTTTTGGACAATGACAGGAAGGAATACACGCTATTCCTTGCCCCCAAGCCAAACCCTTCGACAAAACCAAGATGTTCGGGAGGGCAGTTGCAGTACTTGTTTAAACAAGTGGAGACGGGCTCCAAGCGTGGCAAACACATGGAGGCAGACAGGAGGAAGGCAACTGACGTGAATGCTACCCAGTTTAAAAAGAACAGGCAGGATTTTCGCAGCCGTCGAACCGGACAACGGGGCAGGTTCAGGACCAACCACGGCTATCAGGCCAGGGCAAGGGGCCAAAGGCAGTCATTCGGGTGGAATGAAAGGAACAGACCCTTCAAGAGGTACTTCAATGTCCAGAAGCCGTTCCCCCACCAAGGGAACAAGTAGAGGCGACAACGCAGACCCCAGTAAGTGAGTTTAAGGCTGGTAACATCAATAATTGCCTATCGGAATGGGGTAACATTACCGACAATCTAACTATCCTTAGCCTTGTGGAGGGAGTTAGAATACCACTCACGGAAGAGCCCATACAAAAAGGCATACCCTTTCCTTATTGTTTTGATTATTCAGAAAGGAAGGCTTTGAATGATCAAGTCCTTAAATTTGGTGAAAAAGGCATTATAGAACCAGCACTTCATGTTGCTTGGGAATTTATCTCCAATATTTTCACGAGAACCAAACCAAATGGGGACATCAGGCTTATTTTGGATTTAACAAGGTTAAACAAATTAGTCGAGTATCAACATTTCAAAATGTTTTCCCTAGAAACAGCTAGAGACTTGGTAATGAAAGACTCCGGGCTAGCCAGTGTGGATCTCAGCGATGCATACTATACAGTGCCGATTTATAAACCAGATCGGAAGTACCTTAGGTTTTATTGGAATGATGAGCTTTATGAGTTCACTTGTATGTCAAATGGTCTAGCTTGTGCCCCACACATTTTCACAAAGTTGCTTAAGCCAGTTTTTTCCCACATGGCTAGGAAAGGACACGTTATGTTTCCATATATTGATGACTCATTTATTGTTGCACAAACACAACAACAATGTCAAACACCAGTAGATCAGCTATGTGAGACACTTACAAAGTTAGGTTTCTACATAAATGAAACTAAATCAGTTTTAACACCTTCAAAGAAATTGAAGTGTTTGGGTTTCATTATTGACACCACAGAGATGACTGTTTCATTAACGAAACAGAAAGTTGATAATTTACAAACACGGCAAATCAAGTAATACAATTAAGTAAACCAAAGATAAGACAAGTCGCAATATTGATAGGAATCATGATAGCCTATGCCCCTGCTATTCTATATGGCAAAGCTCATATCAAATCGCTAGCAATAGATAAGAACTTGGCATTGGCTCGCACTAACAGTAATTTTGAAAGGCCTATGACCATTTCGCCAGAAGGCATACAGGATATTATGTGGTGGGTTTCACACATTGATAATTCACCTAACCTCATTAGCATGGGAGAACCCAACACGACGGTTACAACTGATGCGTCACTAGAAGGTTGGGGGGGCTCAAAGAGACCAACAGGCAACCGGGGGTCGGTGGATGGAAGATGAAATCTCCAATCACATAAATGTACTAGAGCTTAGAGCTATTTATTTAGGTTTACATAGTCTAGTGCACCTACCCAAAACTCATGTATGGGTATTAACAGATAATACGACAGCCATGGCGTACATACGTAATATGGGATGGACTCGTTCCAAACCATGTAACCATCTAGCCAAACTAATTTGGGACTGGGCAGAGGAATACGATATATGGCTAACAGTAGCACATATTCCAGGCAGTCAAAATACTTTGGCTGACAGAAAAAGTCAACATTTTCATGATCATCTAGAATGGTCATTAAGTCACAATATTTTCGATTACATTAGTAGGAAATGGGGCAAGCCAGAAGTTGACCTTTTCGCATCATGGAACAACAAAAAGTTACCCAAATATGTGTTGTGGCATCCAGAGCCTGCCGAGTTGATGCATTCTCACTGATTTGGAATAATAAATTTTATTACGTATTCCCACCCTTCAGCATTATCAGCAGAGTGGCTAGGAAGATCAGGATGGACCACTCGCATGCAGTACTGATAGTGCCAGAGTGGGATACACAACCATGGCTAGCGGCAGTCACATTAGGAGCGAAAGACAGGCTCAGGTTTCCATGAGGAAAAGACAACCTGCAACATCAAGGACCGCTAACAATCCACGGAGACGTGTCAACGACACCCCTTTTGGCATTCCTTTTCTAAAGAAGCTTTTGGAAAAATATGGTCTAGACAAATTTACACAAGAGAGACTGAACATGCACCTAGCCAGTGCCAGTCCCAGAGGGTGGTCAAATAGGTTATTTGAAAGTAACAATATGATAAACTAATTATAATTACAAGGAATGCAAATACTTCATTGAGTCAAGATGGCTTCCGACAAACTAGAGGGATTCGCTCCTCAGCACAGTTATGCGGAGATGCTGCATACACTAGTGCACCCACTATGTGTGTATATGTACACATAATAATAAAATAGTGAAAATGAAGTCGGTGAACTGGTACTACATAGATGGTGGGGTGACCAATGTGACAAATGATCATGCACATTGCCAGTGCTGTCACAGCGACTGGCCATTAAAGAACCTTAAAAGCCATAATTAATGGGGAAATAAGGTTGGCACAAGGATTAACTATGGTTATCCTTGAGTGTGGGATAGTTTTGGCCAGGACAATTGCAGAGATGCTGTGTATACAGCTGCACTCACTATATGTTTTTCCTATTTTGCAATAGTAAAATAGTGACAAAGTCTGTGAACCATGCTAACCAAGGCATGGGCCTACTGGCAATACTATCACACTAATCAGTGGTGGGAAAACTGGCTGAACATACACATGGCCAGCAATGGCTTTACATGGTCCTAAAATGTATGACCCCTTTTTGGGGCCTAGGAACTTGAAGGAGTTGAGCAGGTAAACCCCAGAAGCATGCAGGTATGTACATATACATACTAGTGGTGAAACAACCTCTCTTTAAGAGGGCACAGACCCAGCCAATTTAGGTATCATGGGCATGATTGAACCAGGCCAGTAGCTAGGGCTTGGGTTACACAATACCCCACTTCAGTACATAGGGATATTTTAGTGTAATATACCCTTCAAGCCACCATAGTGACACTCAGTGGCCAGGCTAGATATACACAATTGCATGGATGGGGGTGTATGCAAACATAGTATATGACATGTGGACATCTACCCACTGGGTAGTAGTAAGTAATTAACTTTGATAGAACCAGCTCTATTGGCTGTGGACATGATTGGGTGTGCTAGGCACAAAACAAATACCTCTGTAATTGTGGTATATACATACCCAGAGCAGCAGACATTTAAAGTTTGACATACACTTACCTAGTGTAAGGAAAGAACACTACTAAGTCCAACATACAACTACCAATGGGTTGGCTGGTTATTGGAGTTTTTTGTCCTGGCAACATCTAAGGTTATCAGGTTATCCCAATGGGCATGGCATCATACCACATAACAGACTGTTATATTAAAATAGGAGCAAACCATAACTGGGTTTTTGTGTTTCTTAGGAAATTCCGTACAATTGTCTGAATTTAGGGATTATTATGGTGAATATTCTTTTTCTAACTTAGGAAGCAGATATTACCCAACTTGTTTAGTTGGATGAATAATTAAATCAATTTTGACTACATAAAATATTGATAGCAGATTGTTGTCATGATGCATGGGCACATAAGAGACACAGTTTTTATTCTGAATCTACTTTTGAAATTATAGCAGTGACTTTAATTAGGCCAATTAATTAATTATTAATGATTACTTAATAAATCTAAGAACTATAACATTGCTATAGGCAGCATTGTTGGGCCAACAATTCACAGATATACAGATATGCTGCTTATTTAATGACGGGTTTATTGTGCACTTTAAGTTATTAGGAAGACTTCACAGCTCAGTCCATTTTGTAAACAATAATAGTGGGTTCAGTCATAGGTGGAGGTGGTTGTAGACTAGACCCAGATGATAACTTGTTACATCCATATTATTACCCCATTGGTAACATGGGGAAAACTTGCTGCCACTTATGTGAGGCTAGACTGGGAATTCAGAATTATTTCATTTCATTAGAAATTTCCGATAATGTCCATGGATTGACATCAGCTTAGACAGTGGATATCAATAATGGGCATGGAGAGAACACATTGTTATAATGAGTTAATGACAACATTGTTGATTAATGGCAATACTGGCATAAATATGCATTAGCAGATTGGATATGAGTTCAACATATCCATAGTCATGTGTTTACTATGTTTGGCCACATTGACAGACAGAATCTGTCGATACGAATAGGTGTATGCTTTATATGTTAGTTTGAACATGCTTAGATAGGCTGTCAGTAGGCAGACTTTTGGTTATGAGATAACTGTTGACATTGTTTCAATCATACACAGGCACATAATCTGTTGGATTCTATTGCCAACATAGCATGGAGTGTTGATAAATTTAAGCCCAGAGTAGGGTTGCCATGTTTTGCATAGGAAACCTGGTACATCAAAACACCTTGACACATACTTGAGTAAACATATTGAACGACAAATTTAATGTTTTAAATACGCACTACTACAGATGTAACACCGTAGCAAACTTAGGTTGCCTATTTTGACATATGTGTGAATATAATAGACAAGAAATCCCTATGAGCATAGGTACAGAGAGGTGCTGGTAATACACCTAGATACACCTGTCAAATTCAACTGATTCAGTTGCCACCGACCATTGTGTATAAATACAAACATGGATTATGAGACTGTCTCAAAAGGTGCTAAGCAATATGGGACAAAACTTTGTCCATTGGATCGATCAACATACTATCTGCTGATGCATTTGCTCAGGATAAACTGATTTGTTTTTTACCTGGTGTTTCATAATCCCAATAGAATAAATATTGATTTGAAGCAAATGTCCTTGTGTTTTCAGTGTATCCGTTTCTGTGCTGTTTTGTATCAATCGTTGCAATGGACCCCCAAAAAAAGATTTATCACCTTTTGAGACATGCTCATATACAGTTTGGACACAAACATAATAGTTTGATGCACAGAAACTCAAACCTCATATTCTTACACATCGGAACATGTGTTCTGCAAAGAAACAGGAGCACAGACTTGATACCGGTAAGTCTAAAACACTCAAAGAACAGATTGAGCTACCAGAAGATACTGTCAACATGCACATGTGACTCCACATTGGTGTTGACAACACACACATAATCAAGTTAAGAAATTGACCTGGGTGGCAGAGGATTCAGTGTGAACTCAATAGAAGGGTTCACCGCTCTGTAAGATACATATCTAGGTATACCCACATTGGTATATGGTTGTATGATATGGATGAACTCAATAGGAGGGTTCAGCTCTGTGTGATACATATCTAGGTATACCCACATTGGTATATGGTAGTATCATATGGGTTGTCATTTGAACACATATTACATGGTGAAACCATTACTCTACAGGTCTACTGTGAGTGACTTGAAGAACATTGGAAGGTATGGAAGGATATTTATGATAGCATACAATTTTGTAATATTGCACTTCAGCTTCCTTTTTTTGTGAAAGCACTTGCTAAAACCATATATGTTTCTTTATGATACTAGTTAAGATAGGATTTCTTGGTACAGTATAACTTATCTGTTTGGGAGGTCACTGAATTGACCCTTACCAACTCATCACAATGTTTTGCTAACTTGTAACAAACTACACTATGGAGTTGTCAGAGGACATAACAGTTATCTCTAAATGTGGTTACTTGGCAAGGCAAAAGCTTGCAGTACTTAATTGGAGGTTATAGATTCATAGAATAAAAGATATTACATAGATATCTCTCCAGCCCTATTTCCGGGGACTGGGGTCTCAACAAAATTAATTTACTCTGTACCAGTAGGGATAAATATCTTAATGTTCACAAAGACATTACAACAAAATGCTGAAGAAAAGATTCCTTGGCTATCACTGTATCAGTTTACTGGGTTAAAAAGAAATTATTTGGTTCTGAATTCTAATACAATAAGAAATTTAGAAATGGAAGGTGAAATGAAAATTGTGCATATTGCTGTGGCAATATGGGTAATTCGGGACTGAGTCGGAACAGACCCTTCCCTCCCCCGCCACACGCCTGCCCTAGTGCCCTCCCTTAACTCCAGGCGGCAACACCGCCGCGCGCGCTGGAGCCGCCGCTTCTATCCGGTGACCTCTCTGACGTCATTTCCGCCACCCGTGCTCCCCATCCCCACTTCCTCACCAGACCCCGGACCACCATCACATATTTTTTACCGGCCCACCCGACCCTACTTTTAACGATTAGAGGGTTGAGGCCCCGGTCACCAAGAGACTTTACACACTTACCTATTAGATTACCTATTCTTAACCTATTGTTCATCCTTACACTGTATTGACTACCATTGCTTATAATAAATATTCCATACTATGTAGTTCCGTCTCGTGTCCTGAATTATCTCCCTGAACTATATATAATTAGCCAGGAGGCTCGAGGACGAGGTGAAATAGAATAGACTTACTTGGGTATAGTTGACACATAATTGTTGTTTTACCGAGTCCTAGGCCTCGGCTTGTTATAGGTTAGGGCCCACCCTCCTGTCCCCAAAAGTAGGAAACCAATCAGTTCCCAGAAGTGTTAAGTTGAGCACTGGACATGATGGCTGAATTGGTAGGGCACCGACTGGAGTCCCATGTGGGAGGTTGTGGGTTCGAACTCTGATCGGGTCAACCCAGAGACTAAAAAATTACCAAAATAAATTACCAAAATAAATTACCAAAATTAGCTAGGTAAAGAGCGGTTCATTGAGTAGCGCTTCCTCTCCCTGACCTATAACAAGCCGAGCCCTAGGACTCGGTAAAACAACAATTATGTGTCAACTATACCCAGTATATGCATTTATATATATATCTTGTATAAGCCATTATACGAGTATAATAAGTCAGAAGATTCCATCTACTCCCCAGACCCTCAGGCATTGGGTGGTTAACTATCCATTAGGTCATCTACTGATGCAACCTCAGCTCTCCACATGGCGCCACCTACATGCCCACGCCTCAGCAACCGTTACTGTCACTCACTGTATGCCACTGAAAATGTGTATATATATTTGCTGTGTGCCACGTTAGCGGCACTTCCTGGCTATATACACAGTGTTAGGAGTATAAAACTAGCCATCCTAGTACACATCTGGAACCTTTCAAGGTCCACAACTTATTTTCTCCACACTAAGTCGAAACTATGTTCAGTGAATAGGTATAGTGGTGGCGCAAACAAGCCACTCTGTTAAGAATAAAACTGCGTCACATACTAAAGGTGTTTTCTACAACATAAGGGTTCACTCCAACATGGGACCAGACGGGATGGCCGAATGAGTTGATTGACCGTCTCCCGTTTTGGTAGATCGTGGGATTCGAACCTACCGGTTTGAACCATGGTTGAGTCAAACCAATGACGTAAAAATGTATACTTGTTGCTTCCTAGCCAGGCGCGTGGCATTATTAGGATAGGGCTAGGACTGGTTGGCCCAGTGTCAGGATAAGTGGCTGAGTGGAATATCCGGTCATGGTGCTGGTGGCCTGGTCTCCCAGTGGGGCAGCACTATAAAGTCACCATGAGTGCACGCTGTCACAAGTCAGTACCCGTCCTGTTTTGACCTTAGATGTTGCCAGGACGTAAAACTCCAACAACCAATCAACCATTCCAACATGGACTACTCATGAGGTATTTCCATCAGCAAATTTATTGACAGTAAATTATTAACTTGACAAATTCAGAATGCTCTCGGAAGATTTTGTTTCCTTTAAACAATTAAGCATGCTGCAAAGTTCATAGCTGAACGGATTCCGACTTGTGATAGTGCACCCTCCTGGTGGCTTTATAGTGCTGCCCCAGTGGGGCACCATGCCATGACAGCATGGCCCAAGATCTCACTCAGTCACATTATCCTGAAAATGAGCAAATCAATTCTTGCCCTATCCTATTAATGCCGGGCGCCAGGCTAGATAATGAGAAAGTATCAAGTTTGAATGTCATTGGTTTTACTCGGTCGAGGTTCAAACCCTCGACTTCCAGTGCAGGAAGCAAGCAAGCCATCACTGTTATCGACTCGGCCACCATGTCTGATCAATTGTATAAAAAATCACATTTAGGTCTCATATTTAAGGCAAATATATAGGTACTAACTCAGTCTTGAAACTGGAATCTAGCCGGCTACCGGTGTATTTATATCCTATGTTCTCTTGCGTCCCTTGTGAAAATTAAAAGAAATTGTTGTGTCTGAATAATAAATGTATCTTCATCTTCGTGGTCTTTTCTTTGAGGATCAGTCATAATCCTAATCAATTGTATTTACAACATTATGTCCTAAATAAAAAACCTCGGTTAGTTTTCCCTCATTTTCTCAGCATTGACTAAAATATTTCTTTTTAAATAATTCCATTACATTTGAAATTCATCTTCGATTCGATTCGTTTAGTATAGAGTTAATTAGAAATGATATATGCAAGTGCTAATGGTTGCATGGTCCGATCGTTTTAAAGTGAATTGGTATAGCTCTTTGGGGAAACAAACAAACTCGGAATAGTTCTAATTTGTGCCACAGTGTGGTGCATTCTTAGTACTGAACTTTGCCACTTGGTGGTGTAGAGTGACCCAGATCGGTCATCTGAAAGCTGTTTTTTTTAAACGCTGGGTGAGTGGAGAAGGGAGAGTAAAACTGAGGTATTTCTTTCTTTTTTTAAGAGTAGTTCGTACAGGAAATATATTTGCTTTAATGTAAAATATATGTTAGTATAATTCAATCAGAAAGACATATACAGTAAAACCTCTCTAAATCGACCGACCTTGGACCGACTTTAAGTGGTCAATTTAGGGAGTTAGAATATGGTTATATATTTTATAATGGTATTATTGAGACCCAAATAAAGCGATCGATATAGGGGAGTAATCGATCTGTGAAGGTGGTCCATTAGGGAGATTTTACTGTAGAAGGAAAACGTTTTGTTGTTGTTGAATGTAAAAAGGTTTTGGACTGCATGGGGTTTGAACCCACAACACAAAATAACTTCAGATTACAAGTTCAACCCGCTAACCACTAGATTACAGAGGCCACATACATTTGGTTGTCTCAGTTCAGGTTATTTGAATATTACCATATACAACATAGATACAAGGTATGTATGTATGTATGTATGTATGAAAGATGGCAAAGCACCTGGGGGTGATGGAATTCCTGCCGAGGTATGGAAGCATGGAGGAGACAATCTGCTCAAAAGACTGCACCAACTAATCACCAATGCCTGGGAGGAGGGTTCTGTACCCCAAGCATGGAAGGATGCCAGCATTGTAACCATCTACAAGAAAGGTGATCGAACAGACTGTGGGAACTATAGAGGAATCTCTCTTCTTTCCATAGCAGGGAAGATCTTCGCCAGGATCCTACTCAACAGACTATCTATTCACATAACACCTGGTGTAGTTCCAGAGTCACAGTGTGGCTTCAGAGGTAACCGGAGCACTGTGGATATGATATTTTGTCTCCGACAGCTACAAGAAAAGTGCATTGAGCAGGACCGACCACTGTACATGGTATTTGTCGATTTCACTAAGGCATTTGATACAGTCGGGAGGACCGGGCTATGGCAGCTACTGAGGAAGTACGGATGCCCAGAGAAGTTCACAACTATGATCGAGGCTCTACATACAGGAATGATGGCGAACGTTAGTGCTGGAGGGGAAGTCTCGGAATCGTTTGGGGTTACCAATGGGGTCAAGCAAGGTTGTGTACTGGCCCCCACGCTCTTCTCCATCTTCCTATCAGCAATGCTAGACGAGGCTTTCCGAGACATGGGGGATGGCATCTATATACAGTCCAGACAGAGCGCTGACCTATTCAATGTCGCACACTTCAGAGCGAAGACCAAGACTACTCAGATACTGGTGAGAGAGCTACTATTCGCAGATGACAGTGCACTGGTTGCCCACTCTGCTGAAGAGACCCAGAAAATAGTGGACGCTTTCTCCGATGCATCAAAGAAGTTTGGCCTGAAAATTAACATCAAGAAGACAGAGGTGCTGTACCAACCCAACTCTACAAGAACCCGAGAGGAGGAGATCATGGTTGACGGAAACAAGCTGAACTCGGTTCCGGAATTCACCTATCTCGGATGCACAATATCAAGTGATGGACGCATTGATGCTGAGATACAGAGGAGGATGGCCAAGGCTAGCGCATCTTTCGGCCGACTACGCCAGAGACTCTGGAACAACCACCATGTGTCCATTCGGGTCAAAGGTAAGATCTACCGCGCAATCGTGCTATCCACCCTACTATACGGAGCCGAGGCCTGGACAGCGTACAGACAGCAGGTGAAAAAGCTGCATGCCTTCATGATGCGACATCTGCGTTCAATCATGAGGCTAACCTGGAAGGACAAAGTGACGAATAAGGAAATACTCGAACGGATGGGGCTGCCCTCTATGGAAGATCTTCTGATCAAAAAGAATCTCCGGTGGACTGGACACCTCATGAGGATATCATCAGACAGGCTACCAAAGCAGATCCTCTATTCTCAACTGTCTTTTGGCTACAGAAAGAGAGGGCGCCCCCGTCTCCGGTTCAAAGATACCATCAAGAGAAACCTGAAGCTGAGAGACATTAAGACCGACTCATGGACACAACTCTCACAGCAGAGAGCTAAATGGAGAGCGGCAGTCAAGTAATGAAAGCAGTCTTTGTCGCATCGCGACCGACAGCATGATGATGATGATGTATGTATGTATGTATGTATGTATGTATGTATGTATGTATGTATGTATGTATGTATGTATGTATGTATGTATGTATGTATGTATGTATGCATGCATGCATACATATGACTGTATGTGGTCTCTGTAGCCTAGTGATTAGGGTGTTGGACGTGTAATCTGAACTTGTTTGGTGTTGTGGGTTCAAACCCCCATACAGTCCAGAACATTTTAAAATTATTTAAAAAAAATCGTTTTCCTTCTATATGTGTTTCGGATTGAATTATGCAATGTAATTGTACTGACATATATTTCTTTAGATAAATATATTTGACTTTACATATGCAACTTTGACACTAATTCTCAATATATAATATTCACAACGAGGTACATATTTGGATTCCTGGTTGAGTCAACCTAATGACCATCAAAATTGATACGTATCACTTCCTAGCTTGGCGTTATTATGATAGGGCCAGGACTGGGTTACTCAGTGTCAGGATAATGTGACTGCGTGGGATATCAGGTCATGTTGCGGTAGGATGGTTTCCCAGGGGGGAAACACTATAAAGTCGTCATGAGTTCGCGCTGTCGCAAGTCGGTGCCTGTCCTGATATGTACCTCATATGTTGCCAGGACCTAAAACTTAACAAACAACAACACGCAACATATTTGGGTTGAGTCGTTACTTTGACAACAGCGTGCCCTGGACGCCACTTTACCCTCGGTGGTGCCACCTGAAGAGTAAAGAGGAAACTACTTTAGTTTTCAAATGTGTCACTAGAGACTGCCACTAGTGCCAGAGACTGCAGAGGCTGGCGTAGGGTTTATCATTTTTATCAATGAAGTTCATCGCGAAAGATTCGAAGTATGTTGTTTGTTGGGGTTTTGCGTCCTCGCAACATCTGTGATAATATCAGGACGGTACCGACTTGTGACAGCGTGCACTGAAGGCCGACTTAGTAGTACTTCCCAACTGGTAGATCAGGCTGTTGGCACCATGACCTGATATCCCACTCAGTCACATTATCCTGATACTGAGCTAACCAGTCATTGCCCTATCCTAGCAATGCCGAGCGCCAGGCTAGGTAGCAATAAGTATCAATTTTGTAAATCATTGGTTTGACTCGGCCAAGGTTTGAACTCTCGACGTTCCACAAATGGAAACTGGCGCTCTACCGATAGGGCTACCACGTCCGGTCTTCCTGAATGTGATACATATAAACATTAAAGGGGATATGTCAAGATCATTATTTCATTTGATGTGCAGCTTAAAGGTTTAGTCACAAGATTTTACCATAACCATGTTCCTGTTAGTTTCATTATTACCCACTAGATGGCAACACCATACAAATACCTATGCGTTGGAAACGTCTATGTAAAGGTGTCCGTGGCTATGTGTTTATGAGTTTCTACCAGTCCTTAGTCTAATGTCCTTTAATCAGAAGAAGCAGAACAATTAGTTCCGGTGATTGCTAGGCCAGTCACCATAGTAACAGTCTCTCAGTGTTATGTAAATAAACACCAGCAGGGCCTCAAGTCACATGGTATATATAGTAGGGATGAAAGATCTCCGCGATTTCGTGGATTTCCAGGATTTTTCAATCCCGCTGCACCATTAGCATATACTAATATGTGGTGCAGACACCACAGCACTATTAGCGTATACTACTAATAAATGCTCCAAACGCCGCAGCACTATCAGCGTATATTACTAATACATGCTTCAAACGGCGCAGCACTATCAGTGTATAACCTTAGATGTTGCTATGGCGTAAAATCTCAACAAACAAAGAGTTATTTTGGGGCAAATGCCCTAACCATTAGACCATCTTGGCTTCTTGATACACTTACCCAACTCACGCCTACATGGATATGTGGAATTTCACCTGTGACGGTGAATCTGCCTCACTACACTTAATTATGATTCCCCTGTATAAGTAGTGACATAGGAACCTGTTTCAATACTATTTCATAAAGGAACACGATCAATCTTTGTATCCTCGGATGGTTATTACTATTAGGATTTAATGAGCTAGTACTCACAATTCGATCCATGGAGACCATAAAGCAAGCCGAAGCCTTTTAAAATAATCCCCAGACCATAGTTAGTTCCAAATTATCGAGGCTATACATAATAATGACTATGTAAATTGTAATTAATTATGGATGATGCTCTGCTCCCAAACCTCAAGGTGAGGTAGAACTTCCGGTTAAGCAATAAGTATGTTTAGTTTAGACGAGGAGGACATACTTTGAGCAGCTTGCGGTAATACTGTCCCTTCCACGGTTTGGTGAGTTTCATTATTTAATGAAATTTCTGCTGTATACTCCAACCCTGGCCGAGTCAAACCAATGACTTCAAAATTGATACTTGTTGCTACCTAGCCAAGCGTTCGGTATTACTAGGATAGTGATAGGAGCAGTGGAATGAGGAAGACCAATAGACCTTGCCATTTTTTTTTTCTTTTTTTTTTTTTCTTGAAGATTTATACTGCCTATCATGGATAAGTCTGAATAGACTTGTTTTCACCATTAGACAGTTTGTCGATAGAGAGCCCATGGCTAAACTTTTACCGACCCAAGGGATTTTTAACCTCCCACACCACATAGACATGGTATGAGAGCAACTGGCCTTTGATGACACTGTTAGTTATACACCGCAATGGAAATCCAAATTGAGGAATCGAACCACTGACCTTCCGATTAGGAGTCTGACCTAGGAAAAAAGCCAGACACTCTAACCACTCCACCACAGAGAAGACCACAGTTAAGTTGGAAAGTACCTGACTAGAATGGTGCCAAGTTCTGCCAACAGATGTCACTAGCTTTAATGGTGGTGGAATTCCAGAAGAAAAATACAATATAGTTGTCTTTTTTCAAAGATATATTACAAGGATAAGAGCATGAATCTTGTTGCGATATGAATATCTGAATAGAATCAGGCATTCAATTATTTTCCAAGCATTCTTTATGGAGATATAGCATGCAAAATCATAGGCAGTCAGGGAATATACCCGACTAGAGTGGTTCCAGATTCTGTTGACAGATGTCACTAGCTTAACTGGCGGGGTCTATTGTCCGCAATTGAAACTTTCCCAGCTTAATCAACTAACGTACACTCCTCAAAAGCCATTCCACTCTTCCTTGCCCTGCCTTGGTAATGCTGAACGCCAGGTTAGCTAGCGACAAGTATCAATGTACATTTCCTCACTGAGCCCATCAAACTGCCTGTGGCACCACATATCGGACCACTTCAGAACTATGGTGAGAACTCAAACATGCACACCATCTAGTGGAATAATACGTACATTTCCAGTACAACTACCCATAAATCACGTAAATTTTACACTGCAGGAGGTTGTTGGGTCAATCAATCCGCCGGATTAAAATCTTTTATTTAAGCAATTGTCGTGGGGTGATGAAAATGGGAAATATTGCACCTAGAGCAGGACTTGAACCCACATCTCTTTGCATTCTGGGCTAGTGTGCTAACCATTTCACCACCTAGACTCCCTGATGTCCCCACACTACCCACGCCTACCTGTCTATGCGGCTCCTTGCCTGAGAGTTCAGTGCAGACCGCAACACTCGTCCCCCAGGAATTGTAATCTTTTAATGCTAACAATTACATACAGGCAATGCACTTACATATATATACATACACAGGGTAGGTTCAACAAGCATACAGCGCATAGCTTGTACAGGATCATGGTCACAGCAACCAGTGTCGTGGGGGTGATGAAAATGGGAAATATTGCGCCTAGAGCGGGACTTGAACCCACATCTCTTTGCATTCTGGGCTAGTGTGTTAACCATTACACCACACCAGCTAGGCTCCCTGATGTCACCACACCACCCACGACTACCTGTCTATGCGGCTCCTTGCGTGAGAGGTCTGTGCAGACCACTACACAATTTTCTATTCTTGTAATTACTATTACTTTTTTATTTACATGTGGGAATCGGATATGATTATCGAATCAGTGGAGTGTATTTGTCAGGTCATGAGTTCGCTCTGTGAGCAAGTCAAGCGAACTACTTCCAAAGTTTATACTTGCGACTATCCTGCCTGGCGCTCGGCATTAATAGCAGAGGGCATGGGGGCACTGGCAGCAGAGGCAGAAGATGCGGCTCAAAAGGGTAACATGAAGGAGCTGTATGCCAACATCAAAAAGCTCTCAGGTAAATTCAGCCAACCAGAGAGGCCAGTGAGGGACAGAGAAGGGAAAACGATTCCAGGGATAGAACAGCAAAAGTGTAGATGGGCAGAACATTTTGAGGATCTTTTGAGGGTTCGGATTGGAAAGGCAAGGGCAGCTTTCCATCAGCTGAAGAATGTCGGGGGATCCTCGGAGCTGCCTAGGAACACCAAGATCAGGATATCTTGCTCCATGGTAAAGCCTGTTCTTCTGTATGGTGCAGATACTTGGAGAACAACAGTCACCACCATGAAGAAAATCCAGTCCTTTATCAACACCTGTCTCAGACGAATCCTAAGAGTACGCTGGCCAAACACCATCAGTAACCTGGAGCTATGGCAGCGAACAGGACAGCAGCCTGTTGAGGAGATCCTTCGGAGACACTGGAGATGGGTTGGCCATACCCTTCCCAAGCCTGCATCCAACACCGCAATACATGCCCTCTCCTGGAATCCATAGGGGAAAAGGAAGAGAGGCAGGCCAAGAAACAGTTGGCACCGTGACCTGGAGGCAGATGTGAAGAGGTCTAGCCATACATGGAGACAGCTGGAGAAGATGGCCCAGGACCGGGATAACTGGAGAGCCTTTGTTTGTGGCCTATGCCCAAAGCTGGGTGGTAGGCGTAAGTAACTAAGTAAGGACTGGTTTGCTCAGAGCCCAGATAGTGTGTCTGAGTGAGATATCAGGATCATGGTGTGGGTGGTACACCAGTGGGGCCACACTATAAAATCTTTATCAGTGCAGCTATCACAAGTTTTTATATCCCGACTTGATAGTATCTTAGATGTTGCTAGGACATAAACACCAGTGATAAAAAAACAACGAAAATCTGCACACATAGATAATGATGCATATAGTAAGCAATGTGTTTTTGTGTGGATATGCCTGATATTGCATATATGTGTAATGTAAGTAGGTGGTAGGCTACATTTAGACTAAAATAGAGCATGGCCAAAAAGTGTACAGGAAGTAACGCCCACTGCCAACAGAACTGAAAAGGTACAAATGATGGAGAATATCAGACATTCTGATCCTTGAAACGGCTAGCCCATCTTCCTCACGACCCCCCCCCCCCCCCCCCACACCTTCCTAGCTCCCCCCTGCTACCCAACCTTCCCAGTTCCTCCACCCGACCCCCCACTCGGCCCTTGTGAAAGCCGGCACCGGAGGAGCGTGATGATGGCAGGTCATCTCAGCCCTTGCATATGATTCAGTTTCACCATTCCCAAATATTTTATAATGGGTACTCAGGACCAGATGGGATGGCCAAATGAGTTGAGCATCCGTCTCCTGTTTTGATAGATTGTCATATTCGAAGGCATGGGTTTGAACCATGGTCGAATCAAACCAATGACATCAAAATTTATACTTGTCGCTTCCTAACCAGGCACTCGGCATTATTAGGATAGAGCAAGGACAGGTTGGCTCAGTGTCAGGATAAATGTGACTTAGTGGGATATCAGGTCATGGTACTGTTGGTCTGGTCTCCCCCCGCCAACTCCAGTGGGGCAGCACTATAACATTGTCATGAGTGTACACTGTCACAAGTCGGTACCCATCCTGATATGACCCTAGATGTTTCCAGGACGTAAAACTCCAACAAGCAACCATGTGTCCTCGTAAAAAAGCAAGCAGTTAACTGAGTTGGGTCACTCTCCTGAAAACTGGCCAGAAGTGTCACATGGAGAGTTAAAATTTAATATTTGAATTTTTTTTTTACATATTTTGGTTGCAAATGAAAGCTGGAATTCTCCCCTTTACAGCTATGTAAAATATAAATTGATGAGATAAAAAATAAATGTGTAGTCCATGAATAAGATATCTCTTATGGCAGTATAACATGTGTGTCACACGTGTAACACATGTTTAGGACACCACACAGTCTGCTTAATGAATATCTAATCAGAATTAAATAATATCATACTTAGAAGCATATTAATCATGGCATAATATACAGAAATATCTAGTGCTTATATTGATAACAAAAAGTAATTCCCAGCCATGCTTTATTCACTGAATAATTAGCGTACAATATTTGTGTGGCATCCAGACACCACGGTTACACGTGTGACGGAAATTTGTAATGTTATTTCTGAAGACATTAACAATTTTTTTTTTTAAATTTAAGCATGCATACATGTTAATAAATACTTCCTCTTTGATTTGGGAACTGTTTTGTTTGATATATCAATGCAATACAATATGTTAATAAGGATTCAACCACGTCCCATATGTCATGTTACAAATGGCTGACTGTAAAATGGGGTTTTTTGGTACAAAAACAGTTCATAACTAAAAAGACCAAAGTTGCACACAGTTTTATTTTATTTCCCTTATTTCTTTCATCAAATCTGAACATGAATATGAAAAGTATAAGGGAAAAAATAAGTAGGAAGGTTTTTATTGATGTTTTAAAATCCCATCTCATGCTGACCAGTTTTCAGGAGAGTGACCCAGTTAGATTGACACTGTCACCAAGCAGTTGTATCTAGGGAGGACGGTGTGGCAGCTGATGAACGTCATCGTATGCCCATCACGCTACACTGCACCTGATCTAGATCTGATCCGGCACCCGACTCGTCACCGTGACACGAGAATAAAAGGAAGACATCCAGTGTACTTACAGGCGGGTATTAAGAAATATGTACAATATATATATATCTATTTATTTTTAACCAAAAACGAGGAAAAGCCACACGATGACTGTCGTTCATCTAATCAGCACAATTAGGACTAGTTCTATATAATCTAATTTAATTCAAAGTGAAAATTTTCATTGCAGACCAGAATGAGTTGAGCGTCCATCTCCTGTTTTGGGAGATCTGGGGATCCGAACCCATGGGATCGTGGGTTCGAACTCTGGTCGAGTCAAACCAATGACTTAAAAATGTATGCTTGTTGCTTCCTAGCCAGGTGCTCGGCATTATTAGGATAGGGTAAGGACTGATTAGCTCAGTGTCAGGATAATGTGACTGAGTGTGGAATCAGGTCATGGTGGGGCAGCACTATAAAGTCGCCATGAGTGCGCACTGTAACAAGTTGGTACCTGTCCTTATATGACCTTAGATGTTGCCAGGACGTAAAACAACATACAAAACATTTTCCTTGCACCCTGGTGGTATAATACGATTGTTCCGAGATACAGATGGGACCCAGATCGCAAGTAAAGAACATGTGTAAAGGGCGCATTCCATATACGCGTAATGCGTAATGCGTTATGCGTTACGCGTTATGCGTTATGCGAATGCCAGCATTCCATATACGCGTAATGCGTAATGCGTTATGTGGCGCACGACTGGCTATATTTAAAAAATTAAAATAAACAATTATTCTCCATACTGCTCTGTATGTGACCAAATATTGCATGTATATCTATGTAACTTTTTGTATGTCACATGGGGGTTCCTACCTTTATTATAACCAAATTATAGATAAGTATTCATATTTTTGTGCATATGGTAGCATTTTTAGCTTTCCCTAACCGTATGTCTCCCGGGTGCCCAGCTCACCATGTGTTTCCAATTAGCACCCCTCTGTGAGACTGTTCCGTAATGCTCAGTCGCCTCTCCTGGTGTTAAACTAATGGACACATCAGACTCAGGTTTCTATTCACATCCAGCTTGACGCATAACGCATTACGCACCGATCGCTAGATGGAGCGATCGGAATAATGGATTTCTGACGCATTCGCATTCGCATTACGCATTACGCGTGTATGGAATGTAGCTCATAGGTTTCAATGCGTTTCGATTTTTTGTCGCATTCGCATTACGCATTATATGGAATGCAGCCTTTATTCTCTTCCCAACGCTTGAGCTGCATAAGATAGCAGTAGTAAAATTCCTCACAAACAGGCAACAGGATCACCTAAGATTGTATGCGTACAGCAAATCACAAACTGAAAAAAGAGAAGAGGTTGCAAACACGGTGCACAAGAATCTGCAATGGTCCTGAACTAGAAATTGTCAAATCGAAATGCAGTGCATATGATCGCAGTGTAGAGCCAATATTTGGAAGAAGTACCAGCTGCAACAAGACACACAGTGTTTAAGAAAGTACTATAAATAATGTAACCTAGAAAAATAACTCTTGGGTGCAACATTTTAATTACAAAGTCGTGATGAGCGTGATCCTATAGGAGTAGGTGCATGGCATCGTGCTAATGTTCACAGGCAAAATGCTGTATATTTCCTTGGTACAACACAAAAAAACTAGCTACATAAATATATAGAAACTGCATGACTAGACCTTAAGGCCTCACGAGCAACGAATAAAGTTAACAAGTTACAATATAAATTCATTTTAAAAAGGGTAAATGGACTAACATAAGCCACTCATGGTGATGTTACAGTGCTGCCCCACTGGGAGACTAGGCTGCCAGCACCATGACCTGATATCCCACTCAGTCACATTATCCTGACACTAAGCCAACCAGTCCTTGCCTTATGTTAAGTCATTGGTTTGATTTGATGAGGGTTCGAACCCATGGGTTAGAATCCCACGATCTACCAAATTGGGAGACGGATGCTCAACTCATTCGGCCATCTCGTCTGGTCGGTGGATGGAGTGACATAAGCAATGGTCACACACAGGCCTTAAGTCTCCTCAACTAGTTCACCTCATGTCAGTCAACTCAGATCAGGCTTGTGAATGCTCAGCTGAGGCGATTTAGGGCTGAGTCGACTCAACTAGTTT
Organism: Branchipolynoe longqiensis; assembly: GCA_030323885.1. NCBI lineage: Eukaryota > Metazoa > Annelida > Polychaeta > Phyllodocida > Polynoidae > Branchipolynoe > Branchipolynoe longqiensis. Next base: position 145,578,807 of record CM059187.1, read on the forward strand.
GCCTTAAGTAAAGCACTTCGCGAGGTAGATTAGATGAGGCGAACTAGCTTGAGTCGGCCTAAGTGGCATTTGTGAAAGCAACTGGTTTAGTTGAGGCGGCTTAAGCACATAGATGGAGACTGCTTCCTAACAGGTAGTTGCTTTAATAGTGGCTAGAACACATGTTTGGATCATCCTACATGTTTGGACCGTCCTACATGTTTGGACCGTCCCATTTCTTTATATATGGAGACTGCTTCCTAACAGGTAGTTGCACTTGCTATCCGGACCGCACTCCGTCCACACCTCTCTCTATCACCTCTCTGCCGGCCCGGCTCCTCCTTGATATGTCTGAAAAGAGTTCCAGGAGGGGGGGCCCGCCGGCATTTTCACTTTCTACTCTTACTCTGTCCGTGTCTATGGCTCGCTGGATGGTCACCATAGAGCAAATAGGCACGGTCCTTTGACTCAACTCTCCTCATTTCTCTTTCCTAGATTCTGCCCATTTCAATTTCTCCCAGGCACACTTCTTCCCCTGACCAGGGTTGTTGTGTTCTTGGGTGGGGCCCTTCACCTATTACGATTTCTCTGTCTGGTTCTTGTTGCTGGAACGACCGCTGCTCCCACCTTTGCCCGCCTTCCTCAAACCCCTGCTGCTGACCGGATTCAAGTGCTACACTACACTACACACACCTACAGCTCAACTATATGCCGGAACGAAGAGATTCGCCGACGCCCCGCCGTCACTAAGTCTTGAAAGATGTCCCCAGCTTTCACAACACTCCCTCTACGAAGTTAAGTCTTCAACCACAGATTGGGCCGATTTATCGGAGCCTCTCTACCCAATGTTGCAGTTCTGCAACCGGTAACCGTCGTAAGGTTACAAACACCCCAATTGATTGATTGTACGTGTGGATGTACATGTGGATGTACCTGTCAGTTTATGTATGTGTGGATACCCATCCTGATATGACCTTAGATGTTGCTAGGACATAAAGCAACAACAAACAAACATCGATCTTAACGTGTGTGTCTGAATGCATGCATGCATACATACATACATACATACATACATACATACATACATACATACGTACGTACGTACGTATGTACGTACGTACGTACGTACGTACGTACATGGTCTAATGCTGTAGGTGTGACCATGGCTATACACTGACTAATCACACCGGGCGCCATGTCGTTGCTTATTGTACATTTTATGTCCCCTCGCCTCAGTACACAAGCTGAAAGACGGGGCAGGTCGACCTGGATAGATGGTTGGTGATGGGGCAGGATAGAGAGTGCTGCTTCTCCCGTCCAGTAAGATGTTTGTTTTTTAGGGTTTTACATCCTGGCAACACACCAGGTGCGGTGGCCGAATCGGTAAAGTGCAGGCCTCCTTGTGGGAGATCGGGATTTCAATTCTCAGTCGAGTCAAACCAACGACTTACAAAATTTACGCATGTCGCTTCCCAGCTTGGTGCTCAGCATTAATAGGATAGGGCAAGGGCTAGCTCAGTGTCAGGATAATGTGATTGAGTGGGATATCAGGTCATGGTGCCAGCGGCCTTGTTTCCCATTGGTTCAGCACTATAAAGTCACCATGAGTACGCACTGACACAAGTCGGTACCCGTCATGATATGACCTTAGATGTTGCCATGATGTAAAACAACAACAAGCAAATAATCCTGGCAACGTCTCAGGTCATATCAGGATGGGTACCGATTTGTGACAGTGCGCACTCATGACAACTTTATAGTGCTGCCCCACTGGGAAACCAGGTCGCCGGCACCATGACATGATATCCCACTCAATCTGTCCAGTAAGAAGGTGGTGGCCCAGGAGCTCCCATTGCGTCTCATTGATCAGATATAACACATTGTACCCGTCTTCAACGGACATCGCCGCATTCAGACCAATATTGCCTTGACATTAGCAGGTGTCCTGACATCGGAGGGACAGTCAAATGGGACAAAAATAGTTCACACATTGAACACATTGAACAATTGTTCGCATATGGTAGGTGCTCACCGATCACAGGGGTAGCCGAAAAGAGATATTATTGTACCTGAACACGACAACGTCAGCAGTGATTGACGTTGTCACAGAAGTAGCCGGGTCTCTGGGGGGAAGGCTTCGTTAAGAATTGTCTGTTATTCTTAAAGTTGCATAGTGCGATGGTTTTGAGTTTCTGTAATTTTTCCGAGATGAATATATTAAATTGATTGTTATAATCTACCACACTTTATATCAGTGTTAAGTAACTTTCATATTAAATGGCCAACTTTGAAGATATTTGAAATGCAAACATGCAGAATTAATTTTGTCAAGGATACCAACATTCTGACACCACATACAGACTATGTAGCTTTAAATATGCTGAAATCTGGATTTATTCGTTCTCATTATAATTCAAGAAACAGTTTTGTTAGAAGATGCTTCATGGTTCTTTTGGTTGTACATATTGCCGTTAAGGGGGGCGGTTTGTAAATGAAAGGATTATTGCACCTAGACCGGAATTCGAACACAAACTTCTGCCATTCCGGGGCTAGTTTCCTAACCATGATCACTAGGATCATTGATTCAATCAACTTATCCATACCTACCTGTGTATGTGGCATTTGACCTGGGGAGGTCAGTGCATCTCAGTACAACGCCATTTATCCCTTCCCGCTCTCCCTCCTCCCCGACTGGACGAGGTGGCCGAATCGGTAGAGCGCAAGCCGCCCGTGCGGAAGGTCGGGAGTTCCAATTCTCAGTCGAGTCAAACCAATGACTTACAAAATTGATACTTGTCAGTTCCTAGCCAGGCACTCGGCATTATTAGGAGAGGGCAAGGACTGGTTGGCTCGGTGTCAGGACAATGTGACTGTGTGGGATCTGTTGTCATGGTACTTGCAACCCTGGTCTCCCAGTGGGGAAGCACTATAAAGTCACCCTGAGTGCGCACTGTCACAAGTTGGTACCCGTCCTGATATGACCTTAGATGTTGCCAGGACGTAAAACTCCAACAACCAACCAAACTACCCCCCCCCCCATCCCCTTTTATTTTATTGTTATTGAAACATGACATTCCAGTGACGTGAATGGGGTTACAGTTTGTTTGTTGTTTTACGTGCTAGCAACATCTACGGTCATATCAGGGCGGGGATGGGGTTACATGAGTGAATATGAGTGAATACAACCACTGCCGGAGTATTTGGGATGACGTAGTTAGCGTGAACCCTCGTCGCATTTGTGGAAAGTAAAAATAAGAAGAAATGCAGCACAGGTTTCCACGTCCATGTGATCAGATGTTTACCCCTCAAAATTGTATCTTAGGATTTAAAAAAAAATCGCATGGAAGACACCGCCAACAGACCCATTTGATATTTTATTTCAGACGTAGGAATGCAAACTAACTAATTTTATTAAGGAAACTTCATAACGATGAAAAACTCTCTGAAATACTTATTTTACATTTGAGTGCACGCAAAAAGACATTTATTTATTGATAAATTATTTGTGCACCACAATGATTCTTCACATGCATACATGCATACATACATACATACATGCATGCATGCATGCATGCGTGCGTGCGTGCGTGCGTGCGTGCGTACGTACGTGCGTGCGTGCGTACGTACGTACGTACGTACATACATACATACATACATACATACATACATACATACATACATACATACATACATGGTCTAATGCTGTCGATGTGACCACGGCTATACACTGACTAATCACACCGGGCGCCATGTCGTTACTTATTGTACATTTTATGTCCCCTCGCCTCAGTACACAAGCTGAAAGACGGGGCAGGTCGACCTGGATAGATGGTTGGTGATGGGGCAGGATAGAGAGTGCTGCTTCTCCCATCCAGTAAGATGTTTGTTTTTTGGGGTTTTACATCCTGGCAACACCAGGTGCGGTGGCCGAATCGGTAAAGTGCAGGCCTCCTTGTGGGAGATCGGGAGTTCAATTCTCGGTCGAGTCAAACCAACGACTTACAAAATTGATACATGTCGCTTCCTAGCTTGATGCTCAGCATTAATAGGATAGGGCAAGGGCTAGCTAGCTCAGTGTCAGGATAATGTGATTGAGTGGGATATCAGGTCATGGTACTTGAAGATTTATACTGCATATCATGGATAAGTCTGAATAGACTTGTTTTCACCATTAGACAGTTTGTCGATAGAAAGCCCGAGCCTACACTTTTACCGACCCAAGGGATTTTTAACCTCCCACCCCACATAGACATGGAATGAGAGCAACTGGCCTTTAGTGACGCTGTAAGTTAGACACAGCGGTGGAAATCCAAAGTGGCAGAGGTGGAGGCACGGGGAATTCAACCACCGACGTTCAGATTAGGAGTCCGACCTAGAAAAAAGTCAGACACTCTAACCACTCCACCACAGAGAACACATGGTGCCAGCGGCCTTGTTTCCCATTGGTTCAGCACTATAAAGTCTCCATGAGTACGCACTGACACAAGTCGGTACCCGTCATGATATTACCTTAGATGTTGCTAGGATGTAAAACTCTAACAAGCAAACAATCCTGGCAACGTCTCAGGTCATATCAGGATGGGTACCGATTTGTGACAGTGCACACTCATGACAACTTTATAGTGCTGCCCCACTGGGAAACCAGGTCACCGGCACCATGACCTGATATCCCACTCAATCTGTCCAGTAAGAAGGTGGTGGCCTAGGAGCTCCTATTGCGTCTCATTGATCAGATATATAACACATTGTACCCGTCTTCAACGGACATCGCCGCATTCAGACCAATATTGCCTTGACATAGCAGGTGTCCTGTCATCGGAGGGACAGTCAAATGGGACAAAAATAGTTCACACATTGAACACATTGAACAATTGTTCGCATATGGTAGGTGCTCACCGATCACAGGGGTAGCCGAAAAGAGATATTATTGTACCTGAACACGACAACGTCAGCAGTGATTGACGTTGCCACCGAAGTAGCCGGGTCTCTGGGGGGAAGGCTTCGTTAAGAATTGTCTGTTATTCTTAAAGTTGCATAGTGCGATGGTTTTGAGTTTCTGTAATTTTTCTGAGATGAATATATTAAATTGATTGTTATAATCTACCACACTTTATATCAGTGTTAAGTAACTTTCATATTAAATGGCCAACTTTGAAGATATTTGAAATGCAAACATGCAGAATTAATTTTGTCAAGGATACCAACATTCTGACACCACATACAGACTATGTAGCTTTAAATATGCTGAAATCTGGATTTATTCGTTCTCATTATAATTCAAGAAACAGTTTTGTTAGAAGATGCTTCATGGTTCTTTTGGTTGTACATATTGCCGTTAAGGGGGGCGGTTTGTAAATGAAAGGATTATTGCACCTAGACCGGAATTCGAACACAAACTTCTGCCATTCCGGGGCTAGTGTCCTAACCATGATTGATTGATTGATTGATTGATTGGTGGTTGCTTTACGCCGTGTCGGCAACATAGGCCATATTCACGGCGAGAAATGTTTGTTTTTTGTTCAAACCATTGCTTTTACCTGTAAAAGCAGACAATCAATTATGTGCCAATAGACACTCATTAAATTAGAAAGTTCACAATCATATATTTGTGGTCAAGGGAAAAGTTTTATTAATAATTGATAGAATCTATTTAGTAAACTATATGAGGTGGTACAGTCCAGCTGCCCTCAAAAAGGCTAAAATGTTTTCCTGTTTTACCTTAGTAAAAAGGTCATGCATACTGTCTGCAGTGTAGAACCGTTGGCGTAGGGCCAAAAAATCAACGCAACTTAGTAAAATGTGTTTGAGTGTCAGCGGGGACTGACACCCAATACATTCAGGGGGAGGTTCCCCCTTTAGCAGAAAAGCATGTGTAGGCCACGAGTGGCCAATACGGCAGCGGCTAAGGACCACTTGGTCCCGCCTAACCATGATCACTAGGATCATTGATTCAATCAACGTATCCATGCCTACCCGTGCATGTGGCATTTGACCTGGGGAGGTCAGTGCATTTCAGTAGATCGCCAGTAGATCGCCATTTACCCCTTCCCGCTCTCCCTCCTCCCCGACCGGACGCAGTGGCCGAATCGGTAAAGCGCAAGCCGCCTGTGCGGAAGGTCGGGAGCTCCAATTCCCAGTCGAGTCAAACCAATGACTTACAAAATTGATACTTGTCAGTTCCTAGCCAGGCACTCGGCATTATTAGGAGAGGGCAAGGACTGGTTGGCTCGGTGTCAGGACAATGTGACTGTGTGGGGATCTGTTGTCATGGTACTTGCAACCCTGGTCTCCCAGTGGGGAAGCACTATAAAGTCACCCTGAGTGCGACTGTCACAAGTTGGTACCCGTCCTGATATGACCTTAGATGTTGCCAGGACGTAAAACTCAAACAACCAACCAAACTACCCCCCCCCCCACCTACCCATCCCCTTTTATTTTATTTTTATTGAAACATGACATTCCAGTGACGTGAATGGGGTTACAGTTTGTTTGTTGTTTTACGTCCTAGCAACATCTACGGTCATATCAGGACGGGGATGGGGGTTACATGAGTGAATATGAGTGAATACAACCACTGCCGGAGTATTTGGGATGACGTAGTTAGCATGAACCCTCGTCGTATTTGTGGAAAGTAAAAATAAGAAGAAATGCAGCACAGGTTTCCACGTCCATGTGATCAGATGTTTACCCCTCAAAATTGTATCTTAGGATTTAAAAAAAAATCGCATGGAAGACACCGCCAACAGACCCATTTGATATTTTATTTCAGACGTAGGAATGCAAACTAACTAATTTTATTAAGCAAAATTCATAACGATGAAAAACTCTCTGAAATACTTATTTTACATTTCAGTGCACGCAAAAAGACATTTATTTATTGATAAATTATTTGTGCACCACAATGATTCTTCACATGCATGCATACATACATACATACATACATACATACATACATACATACATACATACATACATACATACATACATACATACATACATACATACATACATACATACATACATACATACATACATACACACATACACACATACACACACACACAGATACAGGTGTCGTGGTGGAAATATTGTGCCTAGAGCAGGATTCAAACCCACACTTTTTGCTATTCCAGAGCTAGTGTGCTAACCATTACACAACCTAGGCTCCCTGATATAATCACCCTATCCACGCCTACCTGTCTCGTGTGCCTCCATGCCTGAGAGGTCAGTGCAGACTATATATATATATTTTACCTCGGTACTAAGCCTCATTATCCTGACACATCCGGGTCCAGCAATTAGCATAATCAACTAACGATGGGAGGACGTTCGTTGAGTTGCTCCGGCAGGATTTTCATCTATGACGATATAAATACTGTAAGTATTGGTTAAATTTAGGTGCAATTTGGTTATGATACCTTATACCATCTTTTGAAACGGCTTTGATTATTGTACCATGTTATTTGTTACTATTATGAGTGTTTTACTTTTGTGAAACATCGATAGAACAAAGCGACCATTTTTTCCTTTGTTCTACAAGCCGCCCGTTGCCGAACGGAGAGCGATGTTGGCTGGAGCCACATCACGTTTGGATTATTCCTCGGTTTCTTTTATGGATTCACGTTGGAAATTAATTCTGGGTTTCTTTTATGGATTCCCCACATTTTTTGGGCGTACCTCCGAGTTTCGCAGCATTTTCTCCAACTTGCTGGTGCAGCAGCCACAGGAGGGAGAAGTGTACGAAACAGAGAGTGTGGGAGGGACCGATACACTGGTCCCTACCCCTCGTTTGGTTTCGGTTTCAATACCATTAACCTATGACAATACACATTAGCTTATTTACGCCTGTGTTGAGACGGTTTAAATACGTTCTCTAACACCACTAGATGCACAATTATTTGGTTCGCATAACCTGTTGTGACATCTGGTCAATGATTCCGGTTTATAGTAACTTTCTTTCGATTGTTACAGACTTCCGATGGCTACGAAGCGGAGTAAGACGTCGCCTCCAGCTGCTGCAGCAGGCCGCCCGGCGGATGACTATGACTATCAGCCCGGGGCACGCATCATGTCGGATCCGGAGAGGGAAAGCGAGCCGGAGGTACTGACAGTAGTACCTTCGGACTGGGAGGCTCACATGAACACAATGATGGAGATGAAACTACAACAGCTACAAACTCTACCTCGCGGAAGGAAAAGGCCGAATCCCCTGGAGGTAGATTCGGATTGGGAGGACATCTCAGAGGATGATAAATCCATGGAGACAGACTCGGCACCGGAAGCTACCATCACGGTGGCCAAAAAGAAGAAAAAGAAAGCGAAGAAAGCGGTGAGCTCGTCCTAGGTGCCCTGACAGCGATTGCGCCAGTGGCCAACCGAATGCAGACTGAGAACAATGTGTAAAGTCGACGGCTGGCAGCTGTGGTTGTGTAGGTAGGCTAAATATGAAATCACTACAGGCAAGAGAAAGGTAGAGTAGAAAGTGCACAGAAGGAGAGCTTACACCCTCAGGTTTATTACTATATAGTCTCATGAATCCAAGATGGCTGTCAGCCCTGATGAGCTCCTCCAATCAGCACTAGGCATTCTTCAACCAACCAATGAACATTCAACCTGCCTGTATCCAAGCCTTGGTTGTTTATGGCTACAGTGCCCTGTTGTGTCTGGGTGTGCAGTGATCCGTAAATAACAATTGGGGGGGGGGGGGGGGGGGTATGTGAGCAGAGCTCCCAAGGCTCTGTCACACTAAAAGTAGTGCCCCTCTCACACTGTCTATAACTACATAATGTTTATATCAACTCAGTAAAGGATCACCAGCACCACATAATACCTTAATGCCTCTGGCTCTATATACCATTTGCCTTTTTATATAACAATTGTAATTACTATAGACTAGTTCACACCATCCTCCAATGTCTAAATATCGGGAAATTTTACAAATGGACAAAGGCATCGCGATGCTAATAGCGGTGAGCAACTTCCTAACATACAGACGGTTTGAAAATGTTTTCAAAGCCGTCTGTACGGATGCTGGAAAGGAAGTGGCCAGATCCAAAAAGATTGTGGATAACGATGGGAAAGAGTATACTCTTTTCCTCGCACCAAGGCCACTGAAAGGAAAGCCTCTGGATAAGACCAAAATGTTTGGAGGACAGCTCCAGTACCTCTTTAAAGAGGTGGAAACAGGCACCAAGTGTGGGAAGCACATGCATGCCAAAAAGAAGGCGACGGACGCGAATTCCCGGTTCTGAAAAACCAGAGGGTATTTTCGAAACCGTCGGACCGCCAGAGGTGCACGGTCCGGCCCGACCTACGGCTTCCAACTCAGAGGGTTGGGACAGCGCCAGCCATACGGCTGGAACGATGGAAACCGTCCATTCAAGCGGGAGTATACTCCCAGCAAGCCGTTCCCCCGACCAGGGAACAAGTAGAGGTTGCAACGCAAACTCAAAAGGCCATGGAAATACCTGTAATAGATTTTAATGCGGGCAATATTTAAAATTGTTTAGAGGAATGGAACTTAATTACTGAAGTATTGTGGACCAGGACAATTTGTGTTCAAAATTTTTTCGAGACCCAAGCCAAATGGAGATGTTAGAATGATTCTAGATCTTACAATCCTAAACAAATTAGTTGAATATAAACATTTTAAAATGATCTCTCGAAACAGCCAGAGATTTGATAACAAAGAATTCCTGGTTAGCTAGTGTGGATCTTAAAGATGCCTACTACACAATTCCAATTTATAAATTGGATAGGAAATTCTTAGGGTTTATTTGGAATGACAAACTTTATGAATTCGCCTGTATGCTAAATGGGTTAGCTTGTGCCCCTCGCTTGTTTACCAAGTTGCTTAAACCAATATTTTCCTTAATGTCAAGGAAAGGACATGTCACGTTTCCATATATTGACGACTCATTTATTGTGGCACAGTCGAAAACACATTGTCAGGAAGCGGTAAATGATCTTAGGATTTTATATCCATGATAAGAAGTCAGTTCTCATGCCAACAAGAGAATTAAAATGTTTGGGTTTTTTATTAAAGACAAACAATATGACAGTAGCTCTAACTAACCAGAAGTTAGATAAATCTATTGATACGGCTAATCATTTATTAGAAATAACTAGCCCAAAGATTAGACAAGTCGCTCTCCTTATTGGCATTATGATAGCTTATGCCCCAGTGATTCTATACGGGAAAGCTCATATTAAATCGCTAGAGATAGATAAAAATTTGGCATTAGCACACACAAAAGGTAATTTTGAAAGAAAGATGACTATTTCACTAGAAGGGCTAGAAGATATTCATTGGTGGTATGAGAACATTCATTCTTCCCCAAACCCAATTCGAATGGGTGAACCCAACACAGTGGTTACAACAGATGCGTCACAGAGGGGTGGGGAGCGCATAGGGACCATCAGGCCGACAGCTCAAAGATGAAATTTCAGATCACATTAATGTTCTAGAACTTAGAGCAGTTTATATAGGCTTACGCAGCTTGGTGCGTATACCAAAACATCACGTCAGAATTCTGACAGATAACACAACAGCCATGGCCTACATTCGTCACACGGGAGGGACTAAGTCCAAACCCTGTAATAGATTAGCAAAACTAATTTGGAATTGGGCTCAAGAGAATCACATATGGCTAACAGTAGCACATATACCAGGCAGCCAGAACACATTGGCAGACAGGAAAATTTGCAAATTTCATGATCATTTGGAATGGTCATTAAACGACAACATTTTTGAACAAATTTGTCAAAAATGGGGATGTCCACAAGTAGACTTGTTTGCTTCACGAAACAACTGTAAATTATCTAAATATGTTTTGTGGCATCCAGAGCCTAATGTTGGCAAGTGGATGCGTTTTCATTGGTTTGGGATAACATGTTTTATTATGTTTTCCCACCATTCAGCATTATCAGCAGAGTGGCCAGGAAAATCAGAATGGACCGCGCACACGCGGTTCTGATAGTACCCGCGTGGGACATGCAGCCATGGCTAGCAGCAGTGGCATTGGGAGCGAAAGACTGCCTCAGATTCCCAAGAGCATGCGGAAATCTAAAACCGAAGGTCCACTGACCAGTCACGGAGACATGACAACACCCCTCCTGGCATTCCTTTTTTAAATAAACATTTGGAACAATTTGGATTAGATAAGATTACACAACAAAGGCTGGTATCACACGCATGGCGAAAAGGAACAGTAAAATTATATACAAGTTATTTAAGGAAATGGGGTGTTCATTGTTTGATTAAGAATGTTAAGCCTTTAAAGCCTAATATATCCCAGGTAGTTAGATTTCTAAGAATGTTAGAAGATGAGGGTATGGTTTTGGGGCTATAAACGCAGCAAGATGTGCGTTATCAATTGTCTTACCAAGAATAGATGGACAAACAGTTGGTAAACACCAGGTCATACACTGGTTCTTAAGATCGGTGTATGAAAGGAACCCCCCAAAGCCCAAATATGGTCGCTTTTGGGATGTATCAGGAGTATTTAAGTTATTTAAATCCTGGCCTAGCAATTATCATTTAGACATTAAACAGATAGGATTTAAGTTAGCAGTACTCATGCTACTAGTCAGAGGCCACAGAGGACAGACCATTATAGCATTGTCTCTAGATGGACTGGAGATAGATAAAAAAAAAAGGAAGCAACGGTTGATTTAACACAATTATTAAAATCAAACTGCACAGGAGAACCTTTGTCAACGGTGCATGTAAATAGCTTCCCAGAGGATCGACGATTGTGTGTAGTCTCAGCCATACGGGCTCATATATCCAAGACAAAAGACATACGGAACTCAAGACAGCTTTTGGTAAGCTTTATTAAACCACATAAGGGCATCTCGAGAGACACACTCGCAAGTCCTGAAAGGAGCAGGAGTTGATATGGGGCGATACACCTCCCATTCAACAAGGGGAGCCATGGTTTCGAAAGCACGACTGCTAGGGATCTCCGTTAAGAGAATCCTTGCACACGCAGGCTGGAAGACTGCTAGATCGTTTAGATTTGGGTTCATTGTAGAGTATCACACCACCTCCTTCCCCCAATGGGAATTGAGCATTCTTGGCCCTACCAATAGGGATCCAGCATTCCTTCTCTCCATGGATACCAGTGGTCTGCACACCACCAGTGTATGGCCCCATGGCCACCACCAGCCTTGACCTTTTGAGTGTGGTGACCCCTACCCCAGCAGAAGGGCTAGGCCCTGAGTTCAATCACACCCAGACCTGCCAGCACCACTATGTCTATTTACATCCCACTCAGGCACCACCAACCCATATATATATATGCACCAGGGCCGCATTCAGGGTCCGTCTCGGAGGCACCGTGGAGATGTCTTGGCAATGCTTTTTGGCCTATTTGCGTTCAGAGTGCTTCTCGGGGACGTCTTGGAGACGCCTCCCTTTTCAGACTGGAGATAAAAAGCACCTCGAAAATAGCCGCCGTATTCAGTGGTTTCAGCCAATCACAGCGCAGCTTTTCCATTGCAAATGGCCGTCGCCTATGGGGGCGGCCATTTTCGAGACAACAAACTGCTTTTGCCATTCAAACTAGCGTGACGTCATGGCCATCTCCGAGGCACCTCCGAGACGGACCCTGAACGCGGCCCTGGTCACATACACTGAACAGTAATAGAACATTTGCATTCCCCCCTTGCTGAGTATCGGAATATTTTACACACTGTTACAACTCGGTACCTATCCTGATATGACCTTAGATGTTACCAGGACGTAACACTCAAACAAGCAGACCAGTATTAGTTGTTGCCACTCTGACTGCTATCAGAGGGTTGGTGGTGGAAATCCTCTGTAAGACCCTTTCTCCAGTGCATGCTTCCCAGTAAGCTGCTACCCACAAAATTAGTTCTTGCCACTGCCACCAGAGGGCGGGTTGGTGATGGAAATCGTCTCGTGTATTTTCCAAGATTAAATTGAACATGGGTGATCTGAATCTGGGACACGGTAGGATGGTTCTCAGAAGAATGTCAAAGGAATACCCAATGGACGGCTAAATAACTGACAAGCATTATGTTAGGGTCTAAAGGCCCTGTCACATTTTGATACATCTCGCAAGCACGCGGCCAACGCGTAAAATCACTTTTTTTTACATCGAGAAGCGTCAAACTTTTCGGCGCAAGGGGCGAAGTTGGATGTATACATACCGGATACATAGCGTATGGCCAACGTATGCCTAACGTGCCTCCTGAATTACGCTCACAGTATGTTCGCAGAACGCCAGTGAACGTTATATACATTATTCGATCACCAGGTAACGCATAGAAAGGGTGTGTGTTGTTGTTTTATGTCCTAGCAACCTCTAAGGTGATATCAGGATGAGTACCAACTTTTGACAGTGCACACTCATAGTGACTTTATAGTGCTGCCCCACTGGGAAACCAGGCTGCGGACGCCATGACCTGAATATCCCACACAGTCACATTATTCTGATACTGTGCTAACCACTCATTGTCCTATCCTGTTCATGCCAAGCACCAGGCTAGGTAGTGACAAGTATCAATTTTATATGTCATTGGTTTGACTCGACTGGGATTCGAACTCCTGACCTTCCGCACGGGAAGCCTGCGCTCTACCGATTCGGCCACCGCGTGTGGTGCATAGCGAGGGAGACACGGCTATGTTGGCCGCAGCAGGGAGACTAGGTGGACCACTGTTGGACGCCAGCCCCAGAATGGCAGATGTGTTGGTTCGCAGCATCCTGTTGAAGTCATCTTGCACCGTGTCACTGGTTCCATGACCAGGATGCTGCTATAACTGCTGTGCGCTGGGTGGTTGATGAACCTTCGGTAGGTGTACTATTTTCAATCGTACGCGGTACCCGACCTGATAGGAACTTAGATGTTGCTAGGACGTAAAACAACAACAAACAAACTGCAATCGTACGCATAAGCCTATCTAATGAGCTAATCGATTTAAGAAGTGTGACTCCCCAGGTGATAGTGAGCATCAGGTGCCACTCGACCTCAACAGGTAAAACGTAGACAAATAGGCGTGGTTAGGTTGGCTGCGACAGGGATTCTAGGCAGTTGGGTGGTTGTTGGAGTTTTACGACCTGGCAACCTCTAATGTCATATCAGGATGGGTACTGACTTGTGACAGTGCGCATACATGGCGACTTTATAGTGCTGCCCCATTGGGAAATCAGGCTGCCGACACCATGACCTGATATCCCACTCAGTCACATTATCTTGACACCGAGCTAACCAGTGCTTACCCTATCCTATTAATGCTGAGCGCTGGGCTAGGGAGCGACCAGTATCAATTTGATTAGTCATTGGTTTGACTCGTCCGGGAACCGAACTCCCGATCTCCCTCACGCGAGGCCCGCGCTCTACTGATTCGTACACCGCACCCAGTGATTCAACATTGCCTCCAAACAGTCCAATAGTAATGTAGTGAAAGTCATTGACCTCCCCAGGTGGAATACCACATACGCAGGGAGGCATGGGTAGGTTGATTGCATCAGGGAGCCTTAGATGGCCTAATGGTTAAGACGCGAGGCCCAGAATGGCAGAAGTGTGGGTTCGAGCCTCACTCTGGGCACAAAGAACAGGCATGTTCTTTCATTTGCGAAAACACCCCCACGATATTGGTGTCCTGATCAGGATTCTGTGCAAGGTATGTGTTGGATTGTGTTGAACCATTCCCGTGTATGTACAGTAAGTGTGCTACCTGCATATTTATAAGTGTAAGTATGAGACTTAAGTGGCTGTCACACCTCGCCAGATTGAGCAACGGACCGAATTGTCTAGTCCGTTGGTGATAAGTATCAAAATGTGTCAACATTTTGCGCTATCGAGTCAATGGCCACTAGATGAATGGACATGAACGGATAGCCAACGGACAAAACAAACTCAAACCAGACAAGAACCGTAGACGTCAATCCGGCTGCATCCGTTCCTTGTTTTGTGCATGTTCAAAACTTGTACGGACACTAACCGGACTTTCTATCCGTTTCCCCCAATCCGGTGAGGTGTGACAGGGCCTTTACAATTCCATGAGGACGGGTGTATGGAGGTGCACTCACCTCCTTGGAATGGAACATGCACAGGTAGACGTGGGAAGGTTGATTGCACCAGAGAGCCTAAATAGGCTAATGGTTAAGATGCTTTAAGTACTTTAAGAGTGGGTGATGAACAATTGGTTGGTTTTGGGGGTTTTACGTCCTGGCAACATCTAAGGTCATATCAGCACGGGTACCGACTTGTGACTGCACATTCATGGTGACTTCATAGTGCTGTGCCACTGGGATACTAGGCCACCAGCACCATGACCTGATATCCCACTCAGTCACATTATCCTGACACTGAGCCAACCAGTCCTTGCCATATCCTAATAATGTCGAGTGCCTGGCTAGGAAGCGACAAGTATCAATTTTTAGGTCATTGGTTTGACTAGACCAGGGTTCGAACCCCACGATCTAGCAAAACGGGGCACGGACGCTCGACTCATTCAGCCATCCCATCTGTCATAGCACTGCTATGTATTTGATATACCGTATTCCGTATTCTCGCAGGTTAACTAACACCCATGTGTGGGTTAACACCCACCCCCCACTTGGCCAATATTTCAGGAATGCACCCCCCTTGAATGCCCATGTGTGGGTAAATGCCCACTCACCACTTCAGTGATTTGGCAAATTTAAACACCCAGGGCCTTAATCCGCGAGAATATGGTATATGTTTTATATAGATAAGAGAGTGGATATATATATATATATATATATATATATATATATATATATATATAGAGAGAGAGAGAGACAGAGAGAGAGAGAGAGAGAGAGAGACACACACACACACATACACACACACACACACACACACACACACACACACACACACACACACACACACACTTTACATGTTACAGGATCATTATAGTCGAGGGCTGTTTTAAAAAATCCCTGATTATTAGATATGTAGAAAATTGTATAATTTGTCAACTATTTAGGTCTTGGGAGAATAATTCTGATGAAAACACCGTGGTTTGCGGGCCCTCCATCAAAACAAATTGTTCCCATTATAAACCTAATGGCACCGTGGCTCCTATTTCTATTACGCAGAGTTCCACGCGCCAAACAGACCATTAGACAACTGACATGTGATGGAGCAATATTGCAGATACCCTAATCTTCCATCATTAAAAGGAAGTCCTCTTCTTTTTTTGTATTTCCATTTGAACTTTCCATTAGCAATGCAATTTAGTTGATGCTAATGGTTGTTCATGTTATGATGATTCTGTCTGATTATTTTTTATCCCTGTTTGGTGGACAAAACAACAGGGGCACATTCCTTAATGGAATAGTTCTTGAGATTTTATGCCCAAAGTACCCTGATTATGGGGCTGTCACACTACGACGTATGGCGTTAGTGTATGCCGGCGTATGCGGTTTTCAACCTATACGCCATCATACGTTACGCATAGGTTCGGCATAGGTTCGGCATACGCCGTATACTCTCGTCATACGCTGTCTTAAGCCGAGCCGTCGAAAAAAATGTGTGCATGCTCTAAATTTTCAGCGTATGCCTCATATGCTGCTCATATGCTAGACGTACACTAGGCATACGCCGGCATAGGTTACACATAGGTTAGGGGTACGTCGGCATAGGTTAGGCGTACACTGTCATGTTATAGAAGTTGCTCTCATTTAAATTCTTCACATTACTCTTACCCGTCTCCTCATAAAGAGAGCAAACCAGTTTGAATTGGCGCGTGAATTTCAAAATGAAAGTACAGTAAAACCTCTGTAACCGACCACATCTACATATCGACCACTCCCCTATAGATATCGATCACTTTATTTGGGTCCCAACAATACCATTATTAGGATATTCTAACTCTAAACCTCCCAACACCCTAAATGGACCACTTAAAGTCGGTCTGCGTGATTGGTCGATTTAGAGAGGTTTTACTGTAGTTACGAAATATAACCAACAAGTTTAAAAGCCACGCTCTACACGGACTTTAAAGATTGCTCCTGCGAAGGGCTACTTAGGTTTTCAGCAAAGATAACTAAGGGTTTAGAATAATTATTAAAAAAAACTAATTTATAATGAGTAAGCAATTTATTGAACTAAACAATAAAAGTATACAATGTAACTATCACAATCAATTTGAGAATCTGACGACGGTGGCCGAATCGGTAGAACGCAGGCTTCCCGTGCTGAAGGTCTGGAGTTCGATTCCCGATCGAGTCAAACCAATGACGTACAAAATTGGTGCTTGTCACTTCCTAGCCAGGCACTCAGCATTATTAGGATAGGGCAAGGACTGGTTGGTTCGGTGTAAGGATAATGTGACTGAGTGAGATATCAGGTCGTGGTGCCAGTGGCCTAGTTTCCTAGTGGGGTAGCACTATAAAGTCACCATAAAGACACAAGTCGGTACTGATATGACCTTAGATTGTGCCAGGACATAAAACTCCAACAACCAACCAACTAACATCAATTTGAGATCATTGTAAGGCAGCTGGGTATTTTTGCGAACACGCAGACAAACAAACACACACTTCTTATATTTATATAGATTAAGAAAACTATTGGATGCAAAGACGTGTAATGCTTATCCAAATAAGCATAATCCAGGAAATACCAAATTAAATTTGTTGTTAAAGTTTGAACGAGATATTTGGAGTGGAAACTCAATTAGTGTTGTTTTATATTGGGCCCCATAGGCCAATCGCCAGGGCCACTCTGGCATGGTGGACGCATTGTTTGTTGGGGTTTTACATCCTGGCAACATCTAAAGTCATATCAAAAAGAGTTGGTGACTGCAGGGAAGACAGGTTGGCCTCGTTCAGGGACTGGTTCGGGACTGATTTTGGACTGGTTTGCAACCGATCGGCGTTCAATTGCAGATCAGTCGCTAATAACTGCGCGACCGATTTCCGACCATCGCCGAGTGGTCGCAGGAGTGCCAAGGTTGTTGATCAGTTTGCGACCAGTCAGCGATCAGTCGGTGATGGTCCCCGACTGATTGCCAACATCCGAAAATGGTCGCCACGAGGTTGGTTAACACTGAGGATCAAATAGAGACTTTGCGACCACTTGATACGACCTATTTTTTGTTGTTGCAAGTGGTCACAAAGTGGTTGCAAGCGTAGTGTGACTGGGGTATTAGATGAAGATGTCACTGTCAGCTTTGTATTCAAGCACAATTCAGCCATGATTCCTCTCAGAAATGTAAATGTGTAAAAGAAGCCCCACAAACACCCACACAAAAATAATAATCAGCACAGACGGGGACAACAGTATGTGTTTGGCATTTGCTTAGAAATGCAACCTAAAGGCCATGTCACATTACGACGCATCTTGCAAACTCGCGGCAAACGTATAAAATCACTTTTTTTGCGTCGAGAAGCGGCAAACCTGTCCAAAGTTGGACGTATACATAGAATATGGCCAACGTATGCCTAACGTGCTTCAGGGTGAAAAACGCTCGAATTACGCTCACGGTACGTTCACAGAACGCCGGTGAACGTTATATACGTTATCCAATTGGCAGAACTACGCCTCATACATTACATACGTCAAGACATGCTGGAGAAACGCTAAACATACCTGAGACGTATGTTATCCATATGTTGTCAGTACGCAGACTGTGCGTTCCCACTGCCTTTAACATTGGTTAATTTAGTGCAACATAGTGAACAATATTTGTCTAACGTACGTCTAACATACATTGACATACGCCTAAAGTATACATAAAGTATGGCCAACGTAAAATCCACATGTTGTCGAACGTTGTCGTATGTTGAAAGTTTTGTGCATGTACAAAACTTTGCCGACTGGCGATGCCATATCTTAATGAACGCCGATGTACATTGATGTGTATACCAACGAGTGCCTAACACACGCATAATACATAACGACGTATCCCAACATCGCGTCCAAAAATCATGTCGTAATGTGACAGCCCCTTAAATGATGCTGGCTATGCACAGAATGCTGTCGAGTATTTATCTGCTAACAAAAAATGCGTTGATGTGCACGAACAGCAGGGATCACGAGATACTGCGGGTATTCTGAGTTCTACTGATTAACACACCCACACCCACACCCACACCCACACCCACACCCACACCCACACCCACACCCACACTCATACCCTGACACAAGCACTTACACGGACACACACATGCACCCACACACACATATACATCACACATATACACACACACATACACACTCACACACACTCACACACATACACACTCACACACACATACACACTCACACACATACACACCACACACTCACACCCCCACACTCCACGCACGCACCCCATCCCCACCCCCCCCCCCCCCCCCCCCCCACACACACACACACTCTACCCATCGGCTGTGACCAGGCGCTCTAAAACACCGCCGTGTCGGCCATGTCGTGCGGCGTGAAGTTGGGCCCGGTATCCCCGTTAACCACTACTACAACCGGCTGGGTGTGAAATGAAGATGTGCCAAATGGTGCATGTCGGGTGTCTGTCGGGTCTCTGTCGAGCCCGTGGTATGACGGCGGCGCGGCGACAGGTCGGCCTCCCGCCTCCCTCCTGCTGCCTGCCGCCGCAGTAGGAGGATCGCCGCCGCCCGGCCAACATGGTAAGTGCGGCGTGAGAGTGTGTCACTAACCACCCGTCACCCCACCACCCCGCCATCACCACACACGTGGCCGGCCGATGTGCCAATTAACCCTCCTCCCGCACGCGTTACCTGCTGATGAACTCCTTTAACGCGCATTGTCCCCACATCCAACCTAGCACCCCCCCCCCCCTCCAGTTCATCAGCTGTTGTCATTTCAATGCCTACTACCTGTGCAGCCAGCTAGTCCTCCCCCCCCCCCCCCCCCACACACACACACACACACACACATAGACATACACTCCCGACCCCCAGTTCATGAGTGATAGCGTTAAATGCCTCCTATTTATGCAGTCAACCACCCCCCCCCCCCCGACCCCCAGTTCATCAGTGGTAGCGTTCCACAGCGGCTGTGAGCTGAGGTTATTTCCGACCAGCTGTTGTCACTGCAATGCCTACTACATGTGCACCCAACCACCCCCTCCATCTCCCCAGCCCTATTCCACCCCCAGTTCATCAGTGGTAGCATGACACTGCAGCAGTGAGCTGAGGTTATTTTCCACCAGTTGTCGTCACTGCAATGCCGACTACCTGTGCTGCCAACCAGCCCCCACCACCCCTACCCCCACACCCCTTCCACCCCCACCCCCAGTTCATCAGTGGTAGCATTACACTGCAGCAGTGAACTGAGGTGATTTTCCACCAGTTGTCTATTCACCACCCTGACCAGACGGGATGGCCGAATGAGTTAGAGCGTCCGTCTCCCGTGCTGGTAGATCGTGGGGTCGTGGGTTCGAACCCTGGTCGAGTCAAACCAATGACGTAAAAATTGATACTTGTCGCTTCCTAGCCAGATGATTGGCATTATTAGGACAGGGCAAGGACTGGTGTGCTCAGTGCCAGGATAATGTGTCTGAGTGGGATACCAGGTCATGGTGCCGGCGGCCTGGTTTCCCAGTGGGACAGCACTATAAAGTTGGCATGAGTGCGCACTGTCACAAGTCGTACCCGTCCTGATATGACCTTAGATGTTGCTAGGATGTAAAACAACAAGAAACAAACAAACAAACAAACAATATTCACCACCCGTCCTCTTTCTTCTCCCTTGTCTCTTAAAAGATACCAAATACTGTCATGTGTTTGATCAGCTACATCACCTGGTAGTTTCCGTTCAGCTGGAATGAAACCATCAACAACATTTTGAAGCCGGATGTGCAAATGTCTTAAGGCCCTGTCACACCTCACCGGATTGAGAAACCGGACAGAAACCGGACACTGTCCGGTGAAATACGGCAATGTACGGTTTATATACGGTACTCATCCGGCATGTCCGTTCTCTCTCCGGTGGTGTCCGGTGTTACGGTAGCAAGTTTTGAACATGCACAAAACTTGTACCGGACATCGCCGGACTGACATGTACGGTTGGTGTCCGTTTTGTCCGGTACATGTCCGGTACCCATCCGTTACCTCTCCGGTTTGCTTCCTGCACAGTCCGTTGACGGTGTTGGGGGAATTCGGTCCGTCGTTTTTTTTCGGCGCGTCCATGACACTCCAGTGGCTATTCGTTAATGTTTGGTCCGTCCGTTTGACATTTGGTTGTCGTCCGGTTATCGTCCCGATATCCAACTCAGTCACATTATCCTTACACTGAGCTAACCAGTCCTTGGCCTATCCTGTTAATGCCGAGCGCCAGGCTGGGAAGTGACAACTATCATTTTTAAGTCATTGGTTTGACTCGACCAGGAACCGACCGACTCGACCAGTAGCCAAACTCCCGATCTTCCGCATGCAAGGCCCGCGCTCTACCTATTAGGCCACCACGCAGCAGGTGGGAAGGGTTAAATCTCAGACGGAGGAGGCAGATGTGACGGCACGTGGAGGCAGTGTTCGTGTCTGCAGCTGCAGAGGTCCGCTGTAAGGGTGGGGGGGCACACTGTAAGGGTGGGGGCACACTGTAAGGGTGGGGGCACACTGTAAGGGTGGGGGCACACTGTAAAGGTGGGCGCACGCTGTAATGGTGGGGACATACTGTAAGGGTGGGGCACGCTGTAAAGGTGGGGGCACACTGTGAAGGTGGGCGCACGCTGTAATGGTGGGGGCATACTGTAAGGGTGGGGGCACACTGTAAGGGTGGAGGCATACTGTAAGGCTGGGGTCACGCTGTGAGGGTAGGGGCACACTGTAAGGGCGTGGGCACACTGTAAGGGTGGAGGCATACTGTAAGGGTGGGGCACACTGTAAGGGTGGGGAATGCTGTAAGGGTGAAGGTCCGCTGTAAGGGTGGGGGCACGCTGTAAGGGTGGGGTACACTGTAAGAGTGGGGGCACATTGTAAAGGTGGAGGCACAGAGTAAGGGTGGGGAGATCCTGTAAGGGTGCAGGTCTGCTGTAATGGTGAAGGCACACTGTAATGGTGGGGGAATGCTGTAAGGGTGAAGGTCTGAGGTAAGGGTGGGGGCACACTGTAACGATGGGGGAACTCTGTAAGGGTGGGGGCACACTGTAATAGGGTGGGCACACTGTAATGGTGGGGGGAATGCTGTAAGGGTGAAGGTCCGCTGTAAGGGTGGGGGCACACTGTAACGGTGGGGGGACGCTGTAAGGGTGGGGGCACACTGTAATGATGTGGGCACACTGTAAGGGTGTGGGCACACTGTATGGGTGTGGGTTACACTGTAAGGGTGGGGCACTATGTAAGGGTGGGGCACACTGTAAGGGTGGGGGCACTCTGTAACCGTGGGTGAACACTGTAATGGTGAAGGGCTGCTATAAATAAGCCTGTAGTGACGGGCAATGACAGAGGCATGCTGTCGTGCTCGCCTTTAATTCCATGGTTATCTAATGGAGGTATGTGAGAGAGGAGAGAGGGGGGCGGGTGGGTGGCGGGTGGGTGGGTGAGAGAGCGCGAGAGGAGAGATACAGAGAGAAGAGAGAAGAATCTAGATGGACAGATAGATATATTTTCCGCTGCGGTTGACCCAGATCTAGCGCAGCAGTTGAAGTGGGCGATGGTGCTGCCACTAATGTTGTTTGGTAGATGATGATGATAATAACAAGATGGTATAGGATCTTCCATATATTTACAATCGCATAGTTTATTATACATGACACATAAATGTATGTCTATATATATGTCATGGGGGTGATGATAATGGGAAATATTGCGCTGAGAGCGGGACTCGAACCCACATCTCTTTGCACTCTGGGCCACTGTGCTAACCATTACACCACCTAGGCTCCCTGATATCACCACACTACCCACGCCTGCCTGTCTATGTGATTACTTGCCTGAGAGGTCAGTGCAGACTACTACACTCGTCCCCCTGGAATTGTAGGTCTTTTAATGCTTACAAGTACATACATACAGGCAATGCACTAACAAATACATACACAGGGTAGGTTCAACAACCATACAGCACATAGCTTGTACAGGAACATGGTTATGGCAACCAGTGTTGTGGGGGTGATGAAAATGGGAAATATTTTGCCTAGAGCGGGACTCGAACCCACATCTCTTTGCATTCCGGGCCAGTGTGCTAACCATTACACCACCTGGGCTCCCTGATATCACCACACTACCCAAGCCTACCTGTCTATGTGGTTACTTGCCTGAGAGGTCAGTGCAGACTACACTTATATGGATCCATCCATATACAGTATAACCTCGTTAAACCAAACTTGAAGGGACCCTAGAAATGTGTTTGGATTAACCGATCATCGGTTTAACCAAGCTTTGGCTTTGACTTTGAATTTGAATAAGCATGTATTGCACATGTAATATACCATGTATGTGGACACTTTGATTATTGTTTTTTATGTATATACAGTATAACCCCGTTAAACCAAGCTCGGTTAAACCAAACGATCGGTTAATCCAAACTTTTTTTCGGCGGCCCAGCAAAATACTACCATTTATCATATAAAAAAGTGTGTGGGGTCTCAGATGATCTTATAACCACACCATACCAGAGTGGCCTGGGGTCCGACAATTTTGTTTGGATTAACCGATAATTTGGATTAACCAACTTTGGTTTAACCAACTTTTTTTATATGATAAATGGTAGTATTTTGTCAGGCCGCCGAAAAAAGTTAGGATTAATACAGAAGTCATCGAGGTAATTAATGACCCGTTTTATGCCTTCCCTCTTCACACATCTTACAATAAAATTAGATATTTTTGTAAATATAAAGGGGCTTGAGGCAAGACCCATTGATAGGCGATTGTCGACCATATATCTGACACTGTCATCGTCCCTAAATTTCCACTTCAGACCCTGCCTTATGCGGTCCCTAGGGTTTATCTGGACGGCCCTGTAGGCATCCTTTATGTCAATAGAAGATAAATGGTCCCCCCGCTCAAGATTGTCGATTACATTATCGACACTTAGGTATTTAAACGTATGGGCGACCTCACTAGTGGCCGAGTTGACCGACCTATCACGGGGCTTACTACAGTCGGTAACCAGCCGACCCCCCCCCCCCACCCTCCTTTGGGACGACAAACATGGAGTGGACACATTGTGGTTTGTAGTCAGCACAAGAAATGACATCCTGGTCTAATTCAACAGCCAATTTCGCTTCGATAAGGTCCCGCTCCCATGCCAACAAGCGTTTACTATTGTTGTTTTCGTAGCTGTTGTAAAATTCAGTATTTATCACCTGAAAACCGAAGACTATGCCTCGTAATATATAATAGGCTTCAGGATCAATGCCGCCCCTGAGAAACAGTTCAGCGAAAAACCGACAAGTCTTCAATTGACAAACAACGCCCTCAAGGTGGTTTACACAAGAACAAACACCCCTATCACAGTCATTTGTTACATAGAACACGACGGGCGAGGAGCCCTCGAATTCACTGATAGTCACTTCTAGACAACCCTCAGTCTCTCACTTGCATCCAGTCCTGTATGCATTCAGGTACTTGTAATCCTTGACTGTCATATAATTGGTTGGAATCTATCACAGGCTCAGGGCTTCGTGGTCTGACACCCAAACTGTTCACCTGGTGTTCACCCCGCGGTGGGGCCTCCTCCATATCAGCCCCCATCTCGTGTGCAACGTAGTCACCTGCAAAGACCCCCTCGTCCACATGATGAAGTTCCTCTGTAGGAGTCCTATTCTCCACACAGCATATGCGGTCACCTACAAGACCCCTATATCAGCACAGTCCTCACGGTCATCTACAAAGACCCTATTATCCCCATTGTCGAGCCGGTCACCTCCAAAGACCCCTCTCTCAATGTCGGCATCACAGGTGCGGTTTAAACCCATCACACTGTAACCCCGGTCACCTGCAAAGACCTCTACCCCACGGCTGGGCTCCTGAGAGTGCGCCCATCGTCACTCCCTGCATGCTGGACGCTTGTGGCCTTTTCTGTTACACTTTGAGCAGACATGGCCGAATCTACATTCGGCCTCGCCTCGTGGGCAACCCCGCTCGCCATTCCATGCATAGCAAGGCCTCTTAGTGTGACTACCTGGCTTCCTGGTGGCGTAGCCTGTCGTTCCGGACTTCCTTGATCTTACATTGAGTGAAGAATAAAATAGCACACTCGAGCCCCTGTTGACGCTAGAGAAAGCAGCAAAGCCTATTTCCTCAGCCAATGTTCTGATTGACCGATCATAGTCAGTGTGAGCCGAGTCAAGATATTCATTTGTGCGCGCCCTATGGGCCAGAAACACAATGTGCTCCAACAAGGCCCTCAAGTCTTTAATGCCCAGCTCCTTTATGCCGAGTGCCCACTGGCCCGTGGCAGCTATCAACTCGTAACAGTTCACTTTACCAATATCTCTCTTTCCGACAGTAAACCTCTTGAGGCTCCACTTACTTCTATGTCGTCTACTGGCACTCCTGCTGGACGATGCGCTGCTCGACGTCCTCCGTCGGCATATGGTAGATCATGAACGGCTTACGTCCCTCCCGTAAGAACAGAAGCCGTCTTCCGGTTTTCCGACGAAATTCGCGTCCACGTAACGGGTTGTCTGGTTGGCCCCCCCGTCGTCGCAAGCATATCCTGAGCTGGTGTCTCGAACGGCGTCGCCCACATCCGGTCGTGCTCCTGCGCTGGCTTGGTGGCGTCTCTCTTGCTTTAATAGGAGTTGTCTTTTTCGCTCATCCAGGCAGCCAGCTCGTCCTCAATTTCAAGCACCCTTACTTCCTTCTCCAGTAGTTTAAGTCGCTCCTCAGATGACATGGCGATGAGTTCAGCCCCCCCAGTGTTCTGGTCGTCCAGCATTTTATGTTCAATATCAGGTAGCCGGCGGATTGAGCGTGACCTGGTTGTTGGACCCGCAGTATCCTGCTTTTCCTCGCACTGTGTTTTATTTCCTTTTTCGTGTACTGCCCCACAAGTATCACAAAATTCTTTAGGCATAATAAAATACTTGTGTAAGTTACATAGTGAAGCAGTACCGGTGTTTGAAGTACGATCCAACTATTAGACTGGCAGTACAATTGTATATGAAGACGTCATGTAAAATGAATGTCAATAGAATGGCGTTGAGAAAATTAATGATATAAAACGTAAAGGTGAGGTATGTATAGTAAAAATGTAAAAATAAATTATAATCAATCAATCAATAGTTCCATCCTCTAGTCGAGGGTTGGATGCAATGGTTCTCCACTTGTCCCGATGTTGTGCTGTTCTGATAGACTGTGAATAATTCAAGCCTGTCCACTGTGAAATATTTGTAAACCATGATGTTCTTGGTCTCCCTCTCCCTCTGCTGCCATTCACCTTCCCTTCCAACAATGTACGGTATATTGAACTCTGACGAATGATGTGGCCAAAATAAATAAGTTTCTTTGTCTGTATAGTGGCAAACAAGCTTTTCTTATTTTTAATTTTTCTGAGAACTTCTTTGTTGGTGATCTTCTTTGTCCATGATATTTTCATCATCCTTCGATAAGTCCACATCTCAAATGCTGCTAAACGTTTGTACATTTTCTTAGAGATTGTCCATGTCTCTGCCCCATACATTAGAGTAGACCACACATAACACTGAAGAATACGCTTCCTTGTTTGTATTAATATCTTACTTGATGTTAACACTCTATACATTTTGGAGAATGTTGTTCGGGCTATTGTTATCCTTCTTTTAATTTCTTCCTCACATCTCCCATCATTTGTAATCTTTTGTCCGAGATATATGAATTCGGATACTTGTTCTATGTTTGTGCCATCTATGATTATATTGACGTTTGGTTTATCTGTCTTTTTACTTACAACCATTGTTTTGGTCTTCCTGGCATTCATCTTCATGTTGAATAGTATTCCAGCTTTATTGATTCTATTCACTATATCTTGTAGGTTTTTCTCACTGTCTGCTAGTATTACACTGTCATCGGCATATCTAAGATTGTTGATGTTCATGCCACCTATTGTCACTCCCTTGCAATCTTCAATGTGTCTGAAAATCATCTCTGTGTACAGGTTAAATAGACATGGTGACAATACACACCCCTGTCGAACTCCTCGTTTAATCATAACTTCATCTGATAGGCCCTGCTCCATTTTTATAAATGCACGTTGTGTCCAGTATAAGTTCACAATTAGTTTAATGTCTTTGCCATTGACACCAATATCTTGTAAACATTTGATTAACAGTTCATGATTGACTCGGTCAAAGGCCTTCTCATAGTCAATAAAGCAGGCATAAACATCCTGGTTCACTTCACAATAACGTTCACAAATCATTCTCATATTGAAAATCCCTTCACGTGTACCTCTTCCAGATATAAACCCACTTTGTACGTTACTGATTTGTTCTTCAATTTTCTGTCTGTTTCTCAGTAAAATTATTTTCAGGATCATCTTCAACATATGACTCATCAGGCTTAGTGTTCTGTACTCAGTACACAATGTTGGTTTTAGCTTCTTTGGGAGTGGTACAAATATGGATTCATTCATATTCAATGGTATAAATCCAGTCTCATAGATGTCAGTTACTAGCTTATGAATGATTTGAATCCCCACTTCATCTAGTCCTTTTATCATTTCTGATGTTACTTGGTCACTTCCAGGAGCCTTACCTGCCTTTAGATCATTGATAGCCTTCTCAACCTCTGATACTAATATAATATTCCCATCTTCTTTCTCAATTGTGGGTGGGTTCCCTCTGTCATCATTGTATAGTTCGTTTACATATTCTTCCCATCTGGACTTTATTTCATCTTCTTCAAAGAGCATTTTGCCGTCTTTGTTCTTGATACATTTACTGCTTCTCTGTCTGTATCCTTGACCCGTTATCTCTTTCACTTTCTTGTGCATCTCTCTTGAACGATGTTGAGACTCAAGTTGTTCCACTACTTCACACTTCTTATTCCACCATTCATCTTTTGCTTTTTTGCATTCATCTTCTATTTCATTCTTCAGGTGTTTGTATTTAGGTGGATCAGTGGTTTTCACTTTCTTCCTTTCTGCCATCTTTTCAAAAATTATAATAGTCCCACTATAAAGCAACTTTTGGCGACAGTAGTTGAATGTCCAGCTATATATATGTGTTTTCTTTGACTTTCAATGCCAAGCAGCCGTGCTTGGTGTGACACCGGTGTGGCGGTTTCAGCTCGTTCCCGTGCTCAGCCGTGTCCCTTTGCTTCTGCGCATGCGCGGATTTCGCATCAACTCGGGTCACCCGAGACACTTATTGGCGCATGCGCACATCCTACAAACTCGGGTCGAATAATCGAATACGCTCGGGTGGACAATTTGTTCTTTTTTTTTTAATAACCGATAAAAGTACAGCAAAATAGGATTTAAAGTATTTTATGATGGCCTAGTTTACCTATATTTCCATTTCATTAATCTAAGTTATTCTTTTTTTGCACACTGCACGTGTATTTTCGACTCCACTCGCCGTGTTCTATTTGAAATTCGGATGACCCGAGTCGCCCGGGTCGTGTTAATCGATTACGGCCATGTTTATTAGATTCTGACGCATGCGCAGAAGCGAGGGACACGGCTGAGCACGGGAACGAGCTGAAACCGCCACACCGGCACCGGCAGTAAAAAAGATGAGTCAACAACTAAGAATGTTCTAGCAGCAACACAATATAAATAGGTACAATTTATACTGCCCTTTTAGTTCCGGCACACTTAGAACTCGTCGTCAACATTTTCCTGGTACGTGTTTTTTGTAGCTGTAGTTATGTATTTGTTTATGCCGGAAATTCATGCACCCATAATTCCCCACATAAGCATGTTGCACACTCAGGTCACAACCTATTAGGATAATTACGCATAGTTCGCGCCTTATCTCGTCGCTAGCCCTGCACACGTAAGCTATCAGCTCAATACGCGCATGCCGCATGCCGCTATGTGAAGCTATGAGGCTAGCGCAACGCATCATAATTCGTCGTCCATTTTGTGTGATCTCAAAAACACGACATGAGGCGTATGGCCCATAATGTCAAAAATGTCACAGCCGTCCATACGCTCCATACGCTCTCTACGTCCTCATAGGTCCCCCCAACTCAACACACCGAAAGTGCCCGCACGTACGTAGTTTATAGCTACGCCATACGCCGTAATGTGACAGCCCCTTTATTTTCCTGGTATGTGTTTTTTGTTGCCATAGTTGTGTATATTGTAGCTGCCGGAAATTCATGCAATGCCAGTAATGTCACTCTCAATGTCTTATTAACAGCAAAAAGTTCAATTACTACTGTCCCAGTGTAACTGTAAAATTTGGTTAGCATCATTCTGTCGAATCATTTGCATTCAACTGTCTATATTAGTAGAGCTCGACAGTTAATTTGTTTTCGACACGCACGGGTCAGTGCATGTCGATAAAATTGACATGGACAGTCAAAATAATTTCCCGCCAAACCGCCATCTTGTTTTAGTTAATAACGTTAGTTTAGATGTTGAAAGATTGTCCAATGTGCTAATCGACACACATGTGTAGAACTAATTACTTGGCGAGGCTAAAATAATCGACACACATGACATCCTGGACGACTCAGATATAATGAAAGCATAATATCGACCAGCTATTCCCGCCGTCCGTAGTCGTATTTAGTATGGTCGATATCAGGAAATCGACACACTGACGAAAATTCGACTAGTTGAATCGACGGAAATTTGTATGTAAAGGTGTTATTAGCTCACGAAACTCCTTTGCGTTCATCCTCTACTGTCATTCCGTTCGTCCTCCACTGGTTTCGTCATGGTAGCAGGCAGCAACACAGGTATCAAGTTGACTGTGTTTTAAAATGGCGCCGATACCACTACCACTAAAAATACGTGGTGCTAGGAGTGCAATCAAGGCAGGCTTTAATAATTCATTAAAGAGAGAAGGGGGAAACTCCGCCTCCTTTATATATATATAATAAATTATATTCTACATAATGTAGTCGATTGGTTGTTGGAATTGTATGTCCTGGCAACATATATGGTCATATCGACTTGTGACAGTGCACGCCCATGGTGACTTTATAGTGCTGTCCTACTGGGAAATTAAGCTGCCAGCACCATGACCCGATATCCTGCTCAGTCACATCCTGACACTGAGCTAACCAGTCCTTGCCGTATCCTATTGATGCTGAGCGCCAAGCTAGGAAGCGACAATTAAAAATTTTGTAAGTCTTTTGTTTGACTTGAACGGGAATCGAACTCCCGATCTCCCGCACGGGAGGCCTGCGCTCTACCGATTCAACCACCGGGTCCGGTCATATGTCATATAACATATATTATATAATATATGATATATGAATAAGGCGACCATAGATCTGTTATGTGTTATCAGACTATATCACGAATCACGTTGAGACTATGTCACGAATCACGTTGAGACTATGTCACGAATCAGATTGAGACTTAGATAAAAGATTCACCCGGTACTTGTGGAGTACACGGCTGAAGGATAACGTAGTCTAAATACGGGCAAAATTAGCTTTAGTATGGGACATGAACTAGAAACTGTGGTTCCAGGATCAAATGGCCACATATATAGGCACAGAGTTGGTGAAATGGGAGAGAATGAGAAAAGACAAGATGGCGGCCACAGAATGATTTAAAATCTTATTAAACCAGATGTTTTATTATATTTTTCAACTCAAAGGTAGCGGGTAAATATGAAGACATCTACAAAGAATAAATGTTGCTTCTTAGATTGTGAAATTAGGCTCTCATTTCATTAACCCGCTTTTTCGACCGTTTTTATATAGGGTTGGTATTCACCCATGTACTGCGAGTACCGGGTGAATCCTTTATCTAGTTGAGACGATGTCACGAATCGTGTAGATTTTCCGCTTTCCTTGGCAAGACAGCGACAAGAACGTGCTATATTTAGCTCACTGCCTCTGCAATCATAAGCCCTGTTCACACGGGGAATGTAAATCGATTCGTAGAAAGCGACTTGCCTAGTTCGCATCACATTTCCCGTGTGAACGGACGTCTGATGCGGATTAGGGCTGATTCGACTCACGTGATGCGCATCGTGTAGACCACCTCAGCGAGGTAGTCTACGAGAATCGATTCCTGTGATGCGGTTAATTTTGCCCGTGTGAACGGGCGCTAATTCGCCTCACCTGATTCGATTTGCCTGATTCGCCTCACATTTTGCCCGTGTGAACAAGGCTTAAGGTTATATATAGCAGAACACCGTAGGTGTATGGTAATTACGCGCCTGTTAATTCATCGACCGGACGGAGTGGCCGAATCGGTAGAGCGCAGGCTTCCCGTGCGGAAGGTCGGGAGTTCGAATCGTGGTGGCGTTATACCAATAACTTACAAAATTGATACTTGTCGCTAGCTATCCTGGCGCTCGGAATTACTAGGATAGGTCAATGAGGGGTTAGCTCAGTATCAGGATCATGTGACTGAGTGGAATATTGGGTCATGGTGCTGGTGGGGCAGGATTATAAAATCGCCATGAGTGCACACTGTCACAAGTCAATACCCGTCCTGATATGACTAGATGTTGCTAGGGTGTAGAACCTCAACAAACAAACAAAACAAGTTACTTAGGCTGCACCTTATAGTGTCCCCGGTTATTTGCTGGGTACAGGCTCTGCACCTAATACGTGTAATCCGAGTTATTGGCTCTAGAGCTGCGAACACACTGGACGCGTATCTCGCGCGTGCGTCAAGCGTCGCGCGTGCGTAAAAAATCAAAATGTATGTAATAAAGAGAACCCGTACACCCTGGCTCGTGCGTTTCTCGCGCGTGCGTCGCGCGTGCGTCACGAATCGCTTTTGGAGCGATTATTTACACTTGACGCATGGTAACGCTTGGCTTTTGCCCGACTTTGCCCGACTTTGCCTGATTTGGCTGACTTTGCCTGACTTTGCCTGACTTTGCGTGTCTCTGTGTCTGTGTGTGTGTGTGTCTCTGTGTGTGTGTCTCTGTGTGTCTCTGTGTCTGTATGTGTGTATCTGTGTCTATGTGTGTGTCTCTGTGTGTGTCTCTATGTGTGTGTCTCTGTTTGTATGTGTGTGTCTGTGTCTATGTGTGTGTCTCTGTGTGTGTCTCTGTGTGTGTCTCTGTGTGTGTCTCTGTGTCTGTAGGTGTGTCTCTGTGTCTATGTGTGTGTCTCTGTGTCTGTAGGTGTGTCTCTGTGTCTATGTGTGTGTCTCTGTGTCTCTCTGTGTGTGTCTCTGTGTCTGTATGTGTGTCTCTGTGTCTATGTGTGTGTCTATGTGTGTGTCTCTGTGTCTGTATGTGTGTCTGTGTGTGTGTCTCTGTGTCTGTGTCTGTGTGTATGTCTGTGTGTGTGTGTCTCTGTGTGTGTCTCTGTGTCTGTATATGTGTCTCTGTGTGTGTCTCTGTATATGTGTGTGTCTCTGTGTGTGTGTCTGTCTGTGTCTCTGCGTCTCTGTGTGTGTTTGTGTGTGTATCTCTGTGTCTGTGTGTGTGTCTGTGTGTGTGTCTCTGTGTCTGTGTCTCTGTGTGTGTCTCTGTGTGTGTCTCTGTGTCTCTATGTGTGTGTCTCTGTGTGTCTCTGTGTATGTGTGTGTCTGTATCTGTGTCTCTGTGTGTGTCTCTGCATCTCTGTGTGTCTGTGTGTGTCTCTCTGTGTGTGTCTGTGTGTCTCTGTGTGGGTTGGAGGGAGGGAGAGAGAGAGAGAGGGAGGGAGAGAGGGAGGGAGGCAGGGAGGGAGAGTGTCTGTGTGTGTCTCTCTCAGAGACACAGACACAGAGACACAGACACACACATAGAGACACACACAGAGTCACACACACACAGACACACACACAGAGACACACACACAGACACACCGAGACACAGGGAGGGAAAGAGGGAGGGAGGGAGATTGTCTGTGTGTCTCTCTCTTAGAGACACACACACAGAGGCACAGAACACACAGAGACACACACAGAGACACAGATTCACACACACACAGACACACACAGACACAGAGTAACACACACACACAGAGACACACACACAGACACAGGGAGGGAGGGAGGGAGGGAGGGAGGGAGGGAGGGAGAGTGTATGTGTGTCTCTCTCTCAGAGACACACACACACACAGACACACACATAGAGACACACACACAGACACAGAGTCACACACACACAGAGACACACACAGAGACACACACAGACACACCGAGAGACACACAGACACACACAGACACACACAGACACAGACACACACATACACAGAGTAAAACACACACATACAGGAGGGAGAGAGGGAAGGAGGGAAGGAGAGTGTCTGTGTGTCTCTCTCTCAGAGACACACACACACAGAGACACAGGACACACATAGAGACACACACAGAGACACAGAGTCACACACACAGAGACACACACAGACACACCGAGACACACACACAGACACACACACAGACACAGACACACAGACACACACACAGACACACACACAGACACAGAGTAACACACAGACAGACACACTGAGACACAGAGACACACACACAGACACACACACACAGACACACACACAGACACAGAGTAACACACAGACACACACACTGAGACACAGAGAGACACATACACAGACACACACACAGAGACACAGACACACACACAGACACAGAGTAACACACCCTGGTCGAGTCAAACCAATGACGCATACGCATGGCAGACGCATCCAGTGTGTTCGCTATTTGCGCGCGAGAACCGCATGACGCTCGCTTGTACTTTACGCACGCCCGACGCACGCGTCCTGTCTGTCCGCAGCTTAATGAGGCACTGAAGCTGGGGCCTGGGCCGCGTTCAGGGTCCGTCTCGGAGGCGCTGCGGAGACATCTCGGCGATGCTTTTTGGCCTATTTGCGTTCAGGGTGCGTTTCGGCGATGTCTCGGAGATGCCTCCCTTTTCAGACTCGAGATGAAAAGCACCTCGAAAATGGCCGCCGTATTCAGTGGTTTCAGCCAATCACAGGCAGCTTTTCCATTGCAAATGGCCGCCACCTATGGGGCCGGCCATTTTCGAGACAACAAACTGCCTTTGAGGTTCAGACTAGCGTGACGTCACGGCCATCTCCGAGGCACATCCGCGACAGACCCTGAACGCGACCCTGGTATGTTTACCCAACCGGAAGTTCGCCAGGTCTCCCCCACCCCCCACCCCCTCGTACACTTAGGAGGAAGATCCGGCCAACTATGATGAACTGATGCTTTAAAGGGGTTGTAACACGATAAACACACCTTTACTTAAAGTTGCATAGTCTGATGGTTTTGACTTTCTGCAATTTTTCTGATGTAAATACATTAAATTGATTGTGATTATCTCCCTTACTTTAGTTTAAAGTAACTTTTATTTTAAATTTTAAATTGCTAACATTTAAGATATTTGAAGTGGAAACATGTCAAATTAGTTTTGGCAAGCATGCCAAAACTCTACACCATAGGCTTCAGTAGTAACAGATTCTATTAAATTGATTCAGTATGCCCTTCTATGTGGCAACAAATGCTTAATAAGTGCTTTCGTATCTAAGTTAGATACATAGGTTCAAATCAAATTGTTTTGGTTTTGAAAATGTAATGCTCCATCGGACTATGCAGCTTTAAGTCATTGTCACACCGTACCGGACTGAGTACCGGAGACCACCGGACAACGAATTTTCTAGTCCGGTGCTCTCCGGTACACAAAATGTATCGAAATGGAGCGGAATTGGGTCAATTGGCGCCGGGCGACCAGACAAGTACCGTACATGCACCGTACATGTACTGGACGAGAACCAGACACGTAACGGATGGGTACCGGACATGTACCGGACAAACCGGACACCAACGGATGGGTACAGGACATGTACGGATGGGCACCAGATGGGTACCAGACACCAACTGGACACGTCAGTCCAGCGGTGTCCGGCAGAAGTTTTGAACACGTTCAAAACTTGTACCGGAGACTGCCGGACACCACCGGACACCGCCGGATGGGCCTTTAATCACAGGTATCATGATCGAATATGACCAGTCATATTTTGCCAATCTTGAAACGACCTATTTTCTGGGAATTATTTGAGGATTAATCTGAGCTAAGGGCCATGGTTGTTAAGCCCTTTGGTATGAGGGCCATTCAGCCCTAATGACCCTCATCAGCTGTTTCAATGACCTGGACCAGTTTTCACTTTAGATATATCTCTTTAAGGTTAGTTAGCTATTTATAATGAAAGCTACTCCAGAATAAAGTAAAGTGTTTATTGGAGTTTTACGTCCTAGCAACATCCACTACCATATATGGGTGAGTGACAATGCACACGCATGACGACTTTATAGTGCTGCCCCACTGGGAAATCACATCGTTATGGACAGGTTAAATTTACCATCACACACACGCACACATTCTGATACTGAGCTAACCAGTCCTTGCCCAATTTTGTAATTCATTGGTTTGACGCTGCCGGGATTCGAACTCCCTACCTTCCACACATGAAGTCTACACTCTACCGATTGGGCCACCATGCCCGGTGCCTAAAGTAGATTATATTGAGCAACCAAACACACACACTCACACGCAATGTTGCAGAAAATCAAAGCACTGGTCGCATAGCCGTTAGTGGACGTAGGTGAACGTAGTGGAGGCTGATATAGTTGAAAGTAGTTGAACGTAGTTGAACGTACCAGCATCAGTACTTGTCCTTGATGTTAACTGGGTTATAACATGGGTGAGCTGTGATCTTCGATTTAATTTTTGGACATATTAAAAAGAGTGCTACGTTCGAGGCTGAATTTGCATTCATGATGCTAACGTACTGTGGCGAAGTCAAATGTAGGAGAACACACCTCTTAATGTACTCTAGTGTACTCCAGCATACTTTGACCCGCACAAAACCATGGCCATTCCAAGTTGCGCGTGGCGTGGTCACATAGCCGTTAGTGGACGTAGTTGAACGTATTGGAGGCTAACGTAGTTGAACGTAGTTGAACATAGTTGAACGTGTTGAACTTACTGGCATCCGCACCGTAACGTATTTATCCGTATCATTCTGTGGCAAAAGGTGCCATACCTTAATGTATTTCAACGTAGTTTAGCAAACTTACATCACATTTGACCCACGTTAGCCTCCACTACATTCACCTACGTCCACTAACGGCTATGTGACCAGGGCTTTAGACTGCAAATGTAATCAATGTATGTAATAACAGATTTTATTTCAATCCCACGTCCTGTGAGCAATGCTGCAGTGCTATTTACCCCACTCTAGCATGTCCAGGGGCCTTACTATTGGCTGTATGTGCAGCATCTTTGGTATCTTGGAAGTAACATACCGTCCTGATACTGAGCCAACCAGTGTTTTGCCTAGCCGGATAATGATCAGCCTAAAGTGGCGACAAGTGCCGCTTTAACATTATTGTTTTTGAGATTAAAGCTGCATAGTCCGATGAAGC
Source organism: Branchipolynoe longqiensis (assembly GCA_030323885.1). Taxonomy (NCBI): domain Eukaryota; kingdom Metazoa; phylum Annelida; class Polychaeta; order Phyllodocida; family Polynoidae; genus Branchipolynoe; species Branchipolynoe longqiensis. The sequence continues at coordinate 145,615,197 of CM059187.1, forward strand.
ATCAAATTTTCAAAACCAAAATAATGATATAGATGTGACTCTACATATCTACCTTAGATATTGATGCACATATTAAGCATGTATTGCCACATAGAAGGGAACACTGAGACAATTTGATAGAACCTGTTACTGTTGAAGCCTATGGTGTCAGAGTTTTGGCGTGCTTGCCAAAACTAAGTTTGCATGTTTGAATTTCAAATATCTCAAAACTTATCCATTTAAAATCAAAGTTACTTTAATCTGAAATAAGGTAGATTATAACGATCAATTTAATATATTTACCTCAGAAAAATTACCAAAACGCAAAACCATCGGACTATGCAACTTTAATGGTCTCAGCCGGGGATTGAACCCAGCACCTGCAGCACGGGAAGCGGGCACTGTTGCAACGCTAGCTCATCCCTTTCGGTGGTTTAGTAGTGATGACTTATGCCTCGGTCACAAATCCCTTACGGCGTGCTTGCGGCGACCGTAACTCGCCGCATCGGCCAGACCGTACGGTGAGCGCACGGTGAGTTACGGTCGCTGTACGGTGACCGTACGGTTTTTTGCTCGACGCAAGATGTTGACACAGGCTGCAATCCTGGCAATCCAGACTCCTCAACACCGTACGGTCACCTTTGTTGACATCAATGAAAAGGTTGTAAAATTAATATCAATATGGTACAACATTCATGTTTGTGTGATAAATATTAAGAAAGTTATGACTTTGTTTGTATATTAAATACGTGTATAAATTCAACACAAACTGTACGATTTGTGAAGTGAAAAACTGCAGACCGTAACGCCGTAACATTTGCATAAACCGCAAGACACACCGCAGACCGCAGCACCATATGTCGCCCGCAGCATTTGTGTCCTAGGCATTAGTAGTGCCCGTCCTGATATGACCTTAGCTGTTGCTAGGACGTAAAACAACAACACACCTAGTAGTGATGGATTCGTGTACCTGAATGTGAATTAATGGTGTACCATTGTAATATTTGTATGTCAGGGTCATGTGGTGCGGGGTGGATTGGGGTTGGAGGGTGGGTGGTTGGGGTGGGGTGGGGTGGGGTGGGTTTGGGTGGTAGGGTGGAGATGCAGTAGCGCTGAGGTTAGGTGAAGACATGAGCGTTAATAGTGTCCGTGAAAGGAGAGGCTTGCGTGTCAGACAGGAGGTGAAAGACATGGGTCATTGTCAACTTCATGTCAACATTCCGTCAACATAATATTGCAACACGTGTATGTCTAGAGCCAGATAGGGAGGGGGGTAGGTGTGGGAAGGAGGGAGGAGAGAGTGAGGGAAGGGGTGGGAGCAATGGAGGGAAGGAGAGGGGGTGGGAAGAAGGGAAGGGGAGGGAAGGAGAGAGGATAGTGGGAAGGGGAGGGAAGGAGAGAGGATGGGAGGAAGGGTAGGGGCGGAGAAAGGGAGGGAAGGAGAGAGGGTGGGATGGAAGGAGGGAGGGTGGAAGGAAGAGATAGGGTTGGGGAAGGAGAAAGGGGTGGGAGGAGAGAGGGTGGGAAGAAGGGAAGGGGAGGAGCAAGGGATGGAAGGAGAGGGTGGGATGGAAGGAGAGAGGGTGGGAAGGAATAGAAGGTTTGGGAAGGAGAAGGGGAGGGAAGGAGAGAGGGTAGGACGGAGGGAGGAAGAGAAAGGGATTTTATGGAAAATGGGGGGGAGGAGAGAGGGGAAGGAGAGAGGGTGGGAAGGAGGAAGCTGGGTGAAAGGGGGAAGGATGAGAAGGAGGGATGGTAGGAAAGAGGGTGGGGAGGAAGCGATGGGGTTGAGGAAGGAGAAAGAGAGGGAAGGAGGAACATAAGTGGTGAGAGAAGAACAGAGGGGAGAAGGAGGGATGGAAGGAGAGAGGGTGGAAAGGAGGGAGGAAGGAAGACAAAGGGATGGGATGGAAAGAGGACGAATGAGAGGGAAGGGAGAGAGGGTGTGGGAAGGAAGGAGAGGGGGTGGGAAGGAGATAGTGAGGAAGATAAGAGGTGAGAAAATGAAAACGGAGGAGACCGAGGGATGGGAGAGGAGGATGTGGATGAGAGGAGATAGTAAGGAAGGAAGGAAGGAAGAGAAGGAGTAAGAGAAGGAGAAAGGTGGTGGGGAAGGAGAGGCGGAGGAAGAGAGGGTCGGAAGAAGAAGGGGGGGAGAGAAAATAGGAAGGAGAGAGGATCGGAAGGACGAGAGACGGCGGGAGGAAGATGGGGTAGCGAGGGAGGGAGGTCGTGGGGTTTGATTTTCGGCCTAGTCAAAGTTGTTGTTATTGTCAAGATAGTGTGACTGAGTGGGATACCAGGTCATACTTGTTGCAGTTCCATAAGGGTTCTTACAAGTCTGTATCCTTCCTCGTATGACCTTAGATTTGCAAGAATTTACCCCCCCCCCCGGCCCACTCCTGCTCCCCACATGCACACATACAAACATCTACATTTATTATACCCCAGTCACACTACACTTGCAACCACTTTTCAACCACCAAATATGGCGCGATCGCAAAGTAGTCGGCAACCGGTTGGTGGCCTCGGGGTGACCATTTTGGTCACAAGGAGGTTGCAGATGTTGCGTCAAAAACCTCCTTGCGACGAAAGCAGCCACACAGAGTTCACCCACCATTTTCTGTGCTTGCGACCGGTAATACCCCAGTCTCACGAGGCCTGCGTTCGCTTAAAATCGATCCGCGAGCATTTTGCAATTAAATTACGACCATCTTACGACCACCTTACGACTGATCGCCGAGTGCTCTGTGAACGATCACCGACTGATCGCCGACCATTTCGGCCATCTTTGGTCTCAAGGAGGTTGTCACTGCAGCACCAACAATCTCCTTGCGACCTCTGGCGTCTCCACCGATCACTGCTCTCAGAACCACAGAAATCCCCGGCCGGCGATGACATCACAATGACGTCATTGTCGACATGGCGACGTATTAAAATAGTTTGTAACAAATTGTTTCATTTTTGGCACAAGGAGTTCGCAGACTTTTGGTCGGCAAGTGAACGCAAGCAAACGCAGGCCGTCGTGTGACTGGGGCACTAGCAACCAAAATGGTCGCCCGGAGGTCGCCGACCATTTTCAGTGCTTTGATATAACTTAACCCACCCCCACCCCAACGCACAGACACAAACATCTTCCATTATTAGACACTGTACACATAGTTCAGTGGCAACATTTAAATAAATACTGTAAATAGAGCATGTAGTAACCAAAGAAACACCCTCTTTCCAACCAAAACCGAGACCATTAGCGCTCATAACTCACACTCCGCTTGACACATGCTATACGGCACAGTGTCTCCTTTTAGCCGTAAAACTCATCATCAACTGTGGAATTTGGTAGTTCGTGGGATTCAAACCCACGGGTTCGAACCCTGGTCGAGTCAAACCAATGACTTAAAAAATTGATACAACAAGGACTGGTTGGCTCAGTGTCAGGATAATGTGGCTGAGTGGGATATCACGTCATGGTGCTGGTGGCCTGGACTCCCAGTGGGGCAACACTGTAAAGTGGCCATGAGTGTGCACTTTCATAAGTCGGTACCTGTCCTGATATGACCCTAGATGTTGCCAGGTCGTAAAACTTCAATAACCAACCATCAACTGTGGAAAACGAGGAGATTGGGTGAAGTCATTTTTGTTATCCTGTAAAAAAAAAAAAAAAAGCCATAAAACACAGGAACCATCTTATCGATTTTATCTAGAAGTTTTGTGTTTTTGTTCAAATTAAATAATGTCACCTGGGATTGTTGTGGCTGAAGGAAGATACTAAATCAAACCTCCACGGTCTAGATATATATCAGACCTCTGCTTTGTCGGAGATGTTGTGTAAAAAGGTTAATTTCGTTCTGTAGCCACGTGTGCCCTCGGGGTGGGGAGTGCTGATTGACTGTGGTAACCAGACGCTATTTGCATCGTCTCAAGGCCACCCTCATATACACATACAGACGTACATACAAATGTACAAATGTATACAGACGTACACACATACAGCCGTACATACATACATACGTACATACATACATACATACATACATACATACATACATACATACATACATACATACATACATACATACATGTATGTATGTATGTATGTACGTATGTATACATACATACGCACAATATGTACATACATATGTACATACACACGCATACATACGTACATACACACATACATACACATGCATATATATACATATGGGTCACTCTCCTGAAAACTGGTCAGTATGGGATGGGATTTTAAAACATCAATAACAACTTTCCTACTTATTTTGTTCCTTATACTTTTCATATTCATGTTCAGATTTGATGAAAGAAATAAGGGAAATAAAAGGAACTATGTGCAACTTTGGTCCTTTTAGTTATGAAGTGTTTTACAGTCAGCCATTTGTAACATGACATATGGGACATGGTTGAATTCTTATTAACATCTTGTATTGCATTGATATATCAAACAAAACAGTTCCCAAATCAAAAAAAAAAAGTTGAACTTCAGAAATAACATTGCAAATTTCCGTCACACGTGTAACCGTGGTGTTTGGATGCCACACAAAATTATGTACACTAATTATTCAGTGAATAAAGCATGGCTGGGAATTACTTTTCTTTTTATCAATATAAGCACTACATATATCTCATCAATTTATATTTTACATAGATGTAAAGGGGAGATTTCCAGCTTTCATTTGCAACCACAAAATGTAAAAAATTCAAATATTAGATTTTAACTCTCCACTGACACTTCTGGCCAGTTTTCAGGAGAGTGACCCATATATACACAAATACATACACACATACATATTCATATATACATACATTCAATACAACACACTACATAACCTTTACACCACCTAGGCTCCCTGATATCAATACACTCCCCACGCCTACCTGTCTATGTGGTTACTTGCCTGAGAGGTCAGTGCAGACCACTACACTCGTCCCCCTGGAATTGTAAGTATTGTAATGCTTACAATTACATACATACAGGCAATGCACTAACACATACATACACAGGGTAGGTTCAACAACCATACAGCGCAAAGCTTGTACAGGATCCTGATCACGGCAACCAGTGTCATGGGGGTGATGAAAATGGGAAATACTGTGCCTAGAGCGGGACTCGAACCCACATCTCTTTGCATTCCGGGCCAGTGTGCTAACCATTACACCACCTAGGCTCCCTGATATCAACACACTCCCCACGCCTACCTGTCTATGTGGTTACTTGCCTGAGAGGTCAGTGCAGACCACTACACATACATACATACATACATACATACATACATACATACATACATACATACATACATACATACATACATACATACACACATACATACATACGTACATACACGTACGTACGCACACGTCCATACATGTGTACATACATACATACATACGTACGTACATACATACATACATACATAGATACATACATACATACATACATACATACATACATACATACATACATACATACAAACACACATGCACGATATAGACACATAGATACCTACACACATTCAGTGAGGTTTTCTTTTGGGGGGGGGGGGGGAGGTTGTGCCATGTCGGCAACTATGGCTATGGCTATGGGTCGGGAGTTCAACTCCCGGTCGAGTCAAACCAATGCCTTCCAAAATTGATACTTGTCATTTCCTAGCCAGGCGCTCGGCAATATCAGGATAGGGCAAGGACTGGTTGTCATGATAATGTGACTGAGTGGGATATCAGGTCAGGTCATGGTGATGGTCGCCTGATCTATAAACTGGCCATGAGTGCGCACTGTCACAACTCGGTACCCATATTGATATGACCTTAGATGTATGTTGTCAGGACGTAGAACTCCGACAACCCTTCCCTCCTACCCGGTCCACCTTTCCCATAAATAGGTGCCGCCAGCATTAGCAATGGAGTATCTGAACGCGCTACCGTGATTTCCACTAGGTGGCGCTAGCAATAGCTATTTGAGTGTAGTGTCGTCAGTGTTCACTGGGTGGCAGCGCCATGCTCTCCTGGGGTGGGGTGGGAGTGTCAGGCCCCCAAGGCAGTAGTAGATGGGGTGGGGTATTATACCGTTGCATCACCGGACTCGGGCAGTGTGGATGTATGCGCCATTACCGAGTGATCCTCATTTACTGTATAATGCCACGTGTCTTGCTAGTATCACTTGGGAATATCACGTGAAGAAACTGCTGGAGTGTGACGCATCTACTAGATCTAGTCGTGAGGTGTGCGCTGTGACACATGACAGAGCAAGGTGGTCACGAGCGAAAGATGGTATGTACCATATAGTCATTTAGCGAGTATACTGCTGTAGAAAGTCCACTGTGGCCCTGGCTACATCTGTATGGATTCGTTGGTGTTGGTTGTTGTTTTATGTCCTGGCAACATCTAAGGTCATATCAGGATAGGTACAGACTTCTGACAGTGCACACTCATGGTGGCTTTATAGTGCTGCCCAACTGGGAAATCAGGCTGCCAGCACCTTGACCCGATATCCCAGTCAGTCATATTATCCTGACACTGAACTAGCCAGTTCTTGCCCTGCTCTATTAATGCCGAGAGCCAAGATAGGAAGGACAAGTATAAATTTTCAAGTCATTGGTTTGACTCGACCGGGAACCGAACTCCCGACCTTCCGCATGCGAGGCCCATGCTCTATCAATTAGGCCCAGCGCCATTTCTCAGGAGATTGTGCTTGCGTTACCGTCAAGGTGTGTGTGTGTCTGTGTATGTATGTGTCTGTGTGTATATATATATATATATATATATATATATATATATATATGTACACAGTAACACAAGGACTGGTGAGCACAGTATCAGGATAATCTGACTGTGGAATATCGGGTGATGATGCCGGTGGTCTCCCAGTGGGGCAGCACTATAGAAGTCGCCATGGGTGTGCACTGTCACAAATCGTCCAGATATGACCTTAGATGTTGTCAGGACAAGACTCTAACCAACAAACATGACATACCATAAGCATACACATATATATTTATGAGTTAGTGTCTGCTTCCATATGGCACGTCACGTGTGCAATCACTGGCCGAATGAAACCAAGGACATACCTACATCGGTCCTCAGTGCTGGATATTACTAGGATAGAGCGAGGACTGGCTGTGTTCAACATCAGGATAATGATTGAGAGGGCCATTGTCTTACCGTGTCAGTGGTAAGGTAGGCCTACATCAAGGGGTAGGCAGCACTATAAAGCCACTAGGAGTGCGAATTGTTGCAGGTCGGTACTGATCCTGCTTTGACCTTAGATGATGCTCGTACATAAAATCCCAGTCGGCCAGCCTGTTGGGTGCAAATGACTAGACTGGTGTGGGCAGCTCATAACCCTTTTCGAGAAGGTTAATTGTAGGCAGTGAGTGCGTGCTTTTCACTTCCACCTAAATAGGCCATAATCACTCATGGCTCGGACTTAAATCGAGTGAGTGATTGTGAGGGGGGGTGGTGTTTAGTGTCCTTGTGACATCTATGATACCACCAGGACCCATGCCGTCCTGGGACCTTAATGACTGCGTGCGTGTGTTTTGTTTGTTTCTTGTTGTTTTACGTCCTAGCAACATCTAAGGTCATATCAGGATGGGTACCGACTTGTGACAGTGCGCACTCATGGTGACTTTATAGTGCTGTCCCACTGGGAAACCAGGCCATCAGCACCATGACCTGGTATCCCACTCAGTCACATTATCCTGACACTGAGCACACCAGTCCTTGCGCTATCCTAATAATGCCAAGCGCCTGGCTAGGAAACAACAAGTATCAATTTTTAAGTCATTGGTTTGACTCGACCAGGGTTCGAACCCACGATCTACCAACACGGTTCTAATTAAGCCTATAAGGACCTAGATAAAAGATTCACCCGGTACTTGTAGTACACGGGTGAACGACAACGTAGTCTAAATACGGGCGAAAATAGCCATGAAACATGAAGTAGAAATTGTGGTTCCATGATCAAATGGCTACATATATTGGCACAGATTTGGTGAAATGGGAGAGAATGCAAAAAGACAAGATGGGGGCCAGAGAACGCCGTCGATTTCACTTTTAAATTGCATTAAAGTATATGTTTTATTATATTTTCCAACTCAAAAGTAGTGGGTAAACATGAAGACATATACAAAGAATAAATGTTGCTACTTAGATTGTGAAATTAGGCTCTCATAACAACTCAATTCATTTGCCCGATTTTTCGACCGTTTTTATATAAGGCTGGTCTTCACCCGTGTACTACAAGTACCGGATGAATCTTTTATCTAATAAGGACCCTAACACCCCGCTTTTACACACACACACCTACACACACCCACACCCACACACACACACACACACAAACGCACACGCACACGCACACGCACACGCGCGCACGCACACACAAATTATTCACAGAAATCAACGACAATCTAAATATTGTTCATCGCTTCATATAGCCAAGAATCTTGCCTCATACTTCCACTATTCGTGGACTTGTTCACTAACGCATGACGGAAATCTGAAACACGACCATCTCACGTGATGTGCCATTAGCACACTCCACTGAACTAGCAACAAAAAACAAGTGCCACTCCTATCGGAATTCCAAGCCGCACCTTAAAATGTGGCTATTTCTGGGTACCTTCCACGTGACCACATTCAAATTTGCATAATCCGATGGTTTCAAGTTTCTACCTTCTTTCCCTTTTCTTTTTAATATAGATCAATATATTAGTTTGATCGTTATAATTAACCTTACTCTAGCTTCAAGTTTTGTTTATATATTAGTTTGTTGTTGCTCTACGTCCTAGCACCAACATTCTTTTGCGCCAACCAGCTGCAGGATAACAGCCACTGGTACCAGTCATACATGTTTTTAGGGGTAACAATATAGATTAATTAAATGGAAATATCACTAAACTATGCCATCATACAACAATTTAAATCCTATTTTGCTGTAGTTATATTGGTTATTAACAACAATAAAAAAGATTTTGGATTAAGCCACCATTTTTCTTTCACCCCGAGCGTGGAGAAGCGTATTCGATTATTCGACCCGAGTCTGTAGGATGTGCGCATGCGCCAAAAAGTGGCTCGGGTGACCCGAGTTGATTAATCGATTACCCCGTATGTGTGCTACCACTGTGTACACCCATGGTGCCTAGCCTGCACAGTGACATTTTTCTGGATTGATGCAATGTGCTGCAACCCCCCTATCCTGGCAAGATTCCCAATGAGTGCTAGCTTCAGAATCTCAAAAACCTCATCATGCACGACTCCTTATATGGTAGCCTGCTTGAAGTCACATAATGCCAACGCCAGTGTTACTATGTTTAGCCTTGACCTATGTCTCATTATCAGGGCTGAGAGTAGATAAAGGATTCACCCTGTACTCACAGTACACGGGTGAATACCAACCCTATACAAAAGCTGTCGAAAAAGCGGGGAAATGAAATTAGGCTCTCATTTCACAATCTAAGAGGCAACATTTATTCTTTATATATGTTTTCATATTTCCCCGCTACCTTTGAGTTGAAAAATGTAATAAAACATGCAGTTTAATAGACTTTAAAAGTGAAATCGATGGCGTTCTATGGCCGCCATCTTGTCTTTTTGCATTCTCTCCCATTTACACAAATCTGTGCCGATATAAGTACCCCTTTGACACTGGAGCCAGGCATTCTACTTCCTGTTCCATACTAAAGCTATTTTCGCCCGTATTTATACTACGTTGTCGTTCACCTGTGTACTGCAAGTACGGGGTGAATCATTTATCTAGGCTGAGAGTAGATAAACAAAATCACCCCGCACTGCAGTAGGAGTAAATGACAAGCACCTCTAAGTCCGAGCAAAAACTGCTTTGATAGGTTGGTTGTTGGAGTTTTATGTCCTGGCAACATCTAAGGTCATATCTGGACGGGTACCGACTTATGACAGTGTGCACTCATGGCAACACTATAGTGCTGCCCAACTGTGAAATCAGGTCGTTGGCACCATGACCCGATATCCCACTCAGTCAAATTATCCTGACTGAGCTAACCAGTCCTTGCCCTATCCTATTAATGCCGAGTGCCAGGGTAGGAAGCAACAAGTATCAATTTGATGAGTTATTGGTTTGACTCGACCGGGAGCCGAACTCTCGATCTCCCACACGCGAGGCCCGCGCTCTACCGATTCGGCCACCGCGGCCTGTGCTTTGATAGGACCCAACTGAAACTGAAAGTGTAAACAAGCTGTGGAAGTATAGTTTCAGCACACATTGGTCGTAATGCTCACATTGCGTTTGATGCGAGGGAAGGAAGAGACCCTCCCCCCACCTCTCTCCCGCCGCTGCCTGGCTTTCTCACCTTCCCTGTCATCCCTCCCTCAGCTTTCTCCCGCCTCGCCCTTTCTCCCTGCCCGCCGGCTTTCTCACCTCCCCCGCTTTCTCGCCTCCCCGCTCCTTCCCTTATAAGGCCGCCCGCCGGCCTCCCTCAGCCATTCGCCTTCCCGCCGTCCTCCCTGCAACAGCCACTTTTTCTTTGGCTCTCTCCACCTCGGACCTCTCCACGGCCGACGGACATCTCCACGGCCGACGCACCTCTACCGACGCAGACGCACACATCATGCCTGGCAGCGGCAGAGGGAAGGGACGCCGGGGAGTCCGGAGGGCTCCCAGAGGCACGCCGGAGGCCGCCTCACCAGCCCCCTCGGCCCCGGGCTCGCCCCCGGTGCCTTGCAACCGCCCCTCAGGCGACTGGGCTGCGGGCGTCGACGCCGACACGGCCGCCATCCTCCAGGCGCTGGAGCGCATCACGACACGCCTCAACACCCTCGTGCGGCCTACTCCTCACCGCCCACGCCGGCGCCTCGGGCGCACGTAGTCGGGGGAGCACTCCCACCGCCTCCGCCTCAGGCACCGCTCCCGGGGGCGGTGCATCCGCAGTACGAGCGGTACACACACCGCACCGTCCAGCCGCCGGCTCCCGCGCTTCCGACTTACGACCAGGACGCAGTCGACCACACCCCGGCATCCGCTGCCGACGCCGTGAGGGAGATCCTCTCGTCGGCCGAGGCGCAACACGCGGGGCGGAGAACAGGTATCTCCCCCAACTACCTTTTTCCCTCCGACCTCGTCGAGAGAGGCCCCGAGCGGAAGCCGGTTAGGCGGGGGGAGGCAACCAAGGACGAGTATAGCCTCGCCCTCCTCACCCTCCTTAGCCACCCTACCTTCCCCGCCCACTCCCTCCCAGGCCTGAACCACCACGTCCTCACAGTCGCGCACCTCTCTACCCGGCTACCGTCCGCCGACCGGCCCGTACAACCCCCTCCTCTTCACCCCTAGGCCCTACCGCCCCCCCTCCGCCCCGCCTCACGCCCTCCCGCGCACCCCCGACCCGTCGCTCCCTCACCTGGATAGCCCGCGCCACCGCGTCCACGGCCCCTCCCCCCCCCCCGCCTCCCCCCGCCCCCCCCCCCCCGCCCCGCCCCGCTCCCGCCCCCCCCCCCCCCGGCCGGTCCGGGGGGCCATAACCGGCGCCTCACCTACACCTCTGCCGACAACCCCTTGACCACCACCGACAACCCCGTAACGACCACCGACCGAAATGCCACACGCCCAGCAAAACCCACCGGCCCGCAGCCGGAAACCTACCGGGACGGACCGCAAGGAGCACCAACGGCTCCCCACGCACACGGCCCGAGGCGCCGGGCACCACAGCCCTAGCCGCTCCACCCACAGCACCCAGGACACAGCCGGGGACCATCAACCCGCGCCACAGGTCCCAGACGTCGCCCACACTGACCACAAAACCTCCCTAGACATCGCAGCCGCCGACCATCACGCCGGCTACCAGACACACGCAGACATCACCACCACCGACCTCCACATCTCCCTCGGCGACACCGCCTTCCTCAACCCCCCTACCCTCCCCCGATCCCCCGATCCCCCGACCCCCCCCCCCCCCCCCAGCCCTGACGACTTCGCTGCCCCCCTCTCCGACCCTTGCCGCACCTCCTCCCCCACCCCCGCCGCCCCCCCTCTCCGACCCACGCCCCACCTCCTCCCCCATCCCCGCCAACCACGACCTGCGCAGCTCTCCGGGAAGCGGGCCTCCCCAACTGTTTGGCTTCCCTGTCCCCGTAGGCCCCCGACTCATCATGACACCCAAGACCATCACCGACGCCCAAGCCACCCCTAGCGGGTGCCCCTCACCACATCATGGCCTGGACCTCAGAGGCGGTGCACACCTCCGTGCCCCGCCCCACCCCCTCGGGCGCGCCTCGAGCCCTCTCCTCCTTTTTGGTGGAGGGCTCATCGGCGCCCCTCACCCGAACAATTCAAGCTCCCCGAGCTCATTTAGTCCTAAGATCTACCTTGACCGCTCCTCATGAGCCTTTTTACCTCCTTGCTTTCACCGCATTTGACTTTTGTATATAGCTGCTTATTTTCCCTGTTGTTCTGAGGCGTTAAATAAAGCGCCTTCTTTCCACCCCCGCCTTGCTTTCTTCCTTTTCGCGCATCGGTCGTAATGTTCGCATTGCGTTTGTTGCGAGGGAAGGAAGAGACCCTCCCCCCACCTCTCTCCCGCCGTCGCCCGGCTTTCTCACCTTCCCTGTCATCCCTCCCTCAGCTTTCTTCCGCCTCGCCCTTTCTCCCTGCCTGCCGGCTTTCTCACCTCCCCCGCTTTCTCGCCTCTCCGCTCCTTCCCTTATAAGGCCGCCCGCCGGCCTCCCTCAGCCATTCGCCTTCCCGCCGTCCTCCCTGCAACAGCCACATTGTTTAGTTATATTTGCGTAGAGTTGATGAACTGGGAGAGAATGACAAAAATCATAATGGGGGTCATTTGATCTTCTCGATTCGACCTTTATTAAAGTCTATTCATCTACATGATTTGATCAATTCTTCACTCCTAATGTAGCGGGCTATGGTAGATAAGTATTTGAACAATATATTTAGTATATTAGATTACAAATCCATGTGGTTATGTCCATAACCCAGCCTTCAAACACCTTTTTCTCTCGGGTTTCTTTAGCAGCCCTGTCAATGGACTGTGGGAGTAACGAGGCCAACAGCAGACTTACTTAGTGACACCATTTGCTGGATGACCATGAAGTGTCTATTTAAAATACACCGAGGTCACAACCGGACGCGGGGGCCAAATCGGTAGAGCGCAGGCTTTGCGTCCGGGAGACGCCGTGAATATGGCCTATGCTGCCGACACGGCATAAAGCAAACCACCAATCAATCAATCAATCGTCCGGGAGGTCGGGAGTTCGGTTCCCGGTCGAGTCAAACCAATGACTTATAAAATTGATATTTGGTCGCTTTTTAGGCTGGCGCTCAGCATTAATAGGATAGGGCACGGACTGGTTAGCTCAGTGTCAGGATAATCAGTGTCAGGATAATGTGACTGAGTGGGATATCACGTCATAGTGCTGGCAGCCTGGTCTCCCAGTGGTGAAGCACTACAAAGTCACCATGAGTGCACACTGTCACAAGTTGGTACCCATCCTGATATAGCCTTAAATGTTGCCAGAACGTAAAACTCCAACAACCAACCAACCAACCAATCATGTGATGGTTGTCCATGAAGTGTCTATTTACAAAACACTGAGGACACAACCGGACGCGGCGGCCAAATACGTAGAGCGCAGGCTTCCTATGTGGAAGGTATGGAGTTCGATTCCCAGTCGACAGTACTGATATTAATACAAATGTATCATATTTTTTTATATTATTATTATTAATATTATTAGTCAAACCAATGACTTACAAAATTGCTACTTGTCGCTACCTAGCCTGTCGCTCGGCATTACTAAGATAGGACATTGACTGGTTAGCTCAGTATCAGGATAATGTGATTGAGTGGGGAATCGGGGCATGGTGCCCACAGCCTGGTCTCTGGGTCAGCACTATAAAGTCACCAGGAGTGCGCACTGTCACAATTTGCTACCCGTCCTGATGTGACCTTAGATGTTGCCAGGACGTTGATTGATTGATTGATTGGTGGTTGCTTTACGCGACGTAAAACTTAAATAAACCGAGGATACACCCCCGCCTGTCAAGCACAGTACTCTCCATATACTACTCACACCCATGTTATGTGGACTCAACCGGACTTCGAACCCATGACTTCCCACACAGGAAACCAGTCACCACCCTTATCGCCATAGTCCGCCTCATTTTGATTAATTTTCATTTAACTCTCTTCCCTAAGTCTATATTTTATTTGATCAGTCTGTTAGCTTCAAGTTTGTTTGTGAGTGTGTTGTATTGTTGTGTGTGTGTGTGTGTGTGTTGTTTTGGTGTGTGTGTGTGCTGTGTATTTGTGTGTTTTGGTTTCATTCATTGAATAAAGCTTCACAGTTCGATAAAAACACACAATTTTCGAAAGCAAATCACTTGATTTATTTAATTTAACTCTCCTCCCTAATCTGTAATATTATATTTGATCAGTCTGTTAGCTATAAGTTGGTTTGTGTGTGTGTGTGTTGTGGTGTGTGTGTGTTGTGTTGCGTTGTGTGTGTTGTGTATCTGTGTGTTTTCGTTTCATTCATTGATTAAAGCCTGACAGTCCTAAAAAAAACCACATAATTTTCGAAAGCAAAACACTTATCAAGATTTGAACCTACACATTCAACTTAGATTCTGGTGCACTTATTAAGTATTTGTTTCTACATACCAGGGCCTACTACATCAAATTTAATAGAACCTGAAGCCTATGGGGTCAGAATTTTGACAAGCGTGCCAACATTAACTTGGCATGTTTACAATTTTAATATCTCCCAAGTCACCCATTTTAAATCAAAGTTACTTCAAACTAAGGCAATGTAGATTATAACCATCAACCTAATATATTAATCTCAGAAAATGACTGAAACTCAAAACCAAATTTGCTGTGCAACTTTAAGCAGGGGATATGCGAATCCCAGAATCTTATATGGTGTGTTCACAGGAATCTCCTTATTTCCCCCCTCCAGTAGCCGCTGTATGTGTTGCGTGTTCACAGGAATCTCCTTATTTCCCCCCTCCAGTAGCCACTGTATGTGTTGCGTGTTCACAGGAATCTCCTTATTTCCCCCCTCCAGTAGCCGCTGTATGCATTGCATGTTCACAGGAATCTCCTTATTTCCCCCCTCCAGTAGCCGCTATATGCATTGCATGTTCACAGGAATCTCCTTATTTCCCCCCTCCAGTAGCCACTATATGCATTGCATGTGCACAGGAATCTCCTTATTTCCCCCCTCCAGTAGCCACTATATGCATTGCATGTTCACAGGAATCTCCTTATTTCCCCCCTCCAGTAGCCGCTATATGCATTGCATGTTCACAGGAATCTCCTTATTTCCCCCCTCCAGTAGCCACTATATGCATTGCATGTTCACAGGAATCTCCTTATTTCCCCCCTCCAGTAGCCGCTATATGCATTGCATGTTCACAGGAATCTCCTTATTTCCCCCCTCCAGTAGCCGCTATATGCATTGCATGTTCACAGGAATCTCCTTATTTCCCCCCTCCAGTAGCCACTATATGCATTGCATGTTCACAGGAATCTCCTTATTTCCCCCCTCCAGTAGCCGCTATATGCATTGCATGTTCACAGGAATCTCCTTGTTTCCCCCTCCAGTAGCCGCTATATGCATTGCATGTTCACAGGAATCTCCTTATTTCCCCCCTCCAGTAGCCACTATATGCATTGCATGTTCACAGGAATCTCCTTATTTCCCCCCTCCAGTAGCCGCTATATGCATTGCATGTTCACAGGAATCTCCTTATTTCCCCCCTCCAGTAGCCGCTATATGCATTGCATGTTCACAGGAATCTCCTTATTTCCCCCCTCCAGTAGCCGCTATATGCATTGCATGTTCACAGGAATCTCCTTATTTCCCCCCTCCAGTAGCTGCTATATGCATTGCATGTTCACAGGAATCTCCTTATTTCCCCCCTCCAGTAGCCGCTATATGCATTGCATGTTCACAGGAATCTCCTTATTTCCCCCCTCCAGTAGCCGCTATATGCATTGCATGTTCACAGGAATCTCCTTATTTCCCCCCTCCAGTAGCCGCTATGCATGCATGTTACGGATCTCTATTTCCCCCTAGGCTATATCTGCTGTTCACAGGAATCTCCTTATTTCCCCCTCCAGTAGCTGCTATATGCATTGCATGTTCACAGGAATCTCCTTATTTCCCCCCTCCAGTAGCCGCTATATGCATTGCATGTTCACAGGAATCTCCTTATTTCCCCCCTCCAGTAGCCGCTATATGCATTGCATGTTCACAGGAATCTCCTTATTTCCCCCCTCCAGTAGCCGCTATATGCATTGCATGTTCACAGGAATCTCCTCATTTCCCCCCTCCAGTAGCCGCTATATACATTGCGTGTTCACAGAAATCTCATTATTTCCCCCCTCCAGTAGCTGCTATATGCATTGCATGTTCACAGGCCCCCCCACCACAAACCACCAAACACAACCACCAAATCACGAATACTCCTTATTTCCCCCCTCCAGTAGCCGCTATATGCATTGCATGTTCACAGGAATCTCCTTATTTCCCCCCTCCAGTAGCCACTATATGCATTGCATGTTCACAGGAATCTCCTTATTTCCCCCCTCCAGTAGCCGCTATATGCATTGCATGTTCACAGGAATCTCCTTATTTCCCCCCTCCAGTAGCCACTATATGCATTGCATGTTCACAGGAATCTCCTTATTTCCCCACTCCAGTTGCCGCTATATGCATTGCATGTTCACAGGAATGTCCATATTTCCCCCCTCCAGTAGCCGCTATATGCATTGCATGTTCACAGGAATCTCCTTATTTCCCCCCTAAAGTAGCTGCTATATACATTGCGTGTTCACAGAAAGCTCATTATTTCCCCCCTCCAGTAGCTGCTATATGCATTGTGTGTTCCCAGGAATCTCCTTATTTCCCCCCTCCAGTAGCCACTATATGCATTGCGTGTTCACAGGAATCTCATTATTTCCCCCTCCAGTAGCCACTATATGCATTGCATGTTCACAGAAATCTCCATTTTTCCCCCCCCTCCAGTAGCCACTATATGCATTGCATGTTCACAGGAATCTCCTTTATTTCCCCCCTCCAGTAGCCGATATGCATTGCGTGTTCACAGGAATCTCCGTATTTCCCCCCTCCAGTAACTGCTATATGCATTGCATGTTCACAGGAATCTCATTATGTTCCCCCTCCAGTAGCCACTATATGCATTGCGTGTTCACAGGAATCTCCTTATTCCACCCACCCACCTCCAGGAGCTGTTATATATATATGCATTGCGTGTTCACAGGAATCTCCTTATTTCCCCCATCCAGGAGCTGCTATATGCTTTACATGTTCACAAAAATCTCCTTATTTCCCCCAGCTCAAGGATCCGCTCTATGCATTGCGTGTTCACAGGAATCTTCTTATTTCTGCCCTCCACCAGCCACTATATGCTTTGTGTGTTCGCATGAATCTCCTTATTTCCCCCCTCCAGTAGCCACTATATGCATTGCGTGTTCACACAAATCTCCTTATTTCCCCCCTCCACAAGCCACTATATGCATTGCATGTTCACACAAATCTCCTTATTTCCCC
>CM059187.1:146912751-146947751 GCA_030323885.1 Branchipolynoe longqiensis
GAGGATTCATTTGAAGATTTCTTGGACACAGACTCGGCGGTGGAGCTTAAGGCTCCTCCACCTCCTTCTCCTAAACGGAGAAAGAAGAAGAAACAGGTGATTTCTTCGGGTGATGAATTCACCAAGGAGCGGGCAGAGTCTGGTTTGCGCAAAAAGCGGAAGACTAAGTCCAAAAAGAAGAAGAAGAAAAGGAAATATTCTTCTTCTGAGTCGTCCACTGGGTCTACTTCTACGGAATCAGACTCAGACACCGTTTATGAAGGGGTCTATGCGGACATTGGCACAAAAGTGGCTAAGAAGGTGGAGAAGCCAAAGGCTAAGCGGATTAAAACCACTACGCTTATGCGCGAGACCGTGAATGGTCATTTTCGCACGTTCAAACCGGCGGAGGTTATCTCCAAGTTAGGAGATGAGTTAACAGGCATAAAGGGTGTTCCCACTCCATCATTAAAGAAATGGATCGGGATGTCAATATGACGGATGACCGTAAGAAGTTTGAGGATGTGTTGCACACAGTGCATAAGGCAGTGTTGGCTACCCTAACAGCTATTGTTCCTGTGGCTAATAGGATGCAGAGTGAAAATAAGTTCTCATCTTTGGCTAAGACAATGGACAAAGGCATTGCAGTGTTAGCGGCGGCATTACCTGTCGTATCGAAGATATGAAAATGTCTTCAAGTCAGTTTGCACAGATGCTGGCAAGGAAGTGGCTCGCTCTAAGAAGGTTACCGATAATGAGGGGAAGGAGTTTACGCTTTATCTTGCTCCAGAGCCGATTAAAGGGAAACCCTTGGTGTTGCGGTCAACTACAATACCTCTATAAAGAGGTAGAGACTGCAGCCAAGAGTGGCAAAAACATGGATGGCAAGAAGAAACAGGAAGTTCCTCGTTTCAAAAAGTCACGAGGGGATTTTCGTCCACGACGGTTCACCAGAGGAACCAGACCAAGTTCAAACTTTGGTCAAGGGTTTCGGGGCCGGGGCGCTCGCCCAGGCTGGACCGACAACACCGCACGGCCAATAGGTCGAGGGTTCAACTCGTCGAGACCTTTCCCCAGGGGGGGGTCCAAGTAGAGGTCCAAACACAAATTTTACAAGTCCCTGTAGCCTCTAAAAACACACAACTGTAAGCAACTTTGTGGCAGGTAATATTAGTAATCATATTTCTGAGTGGCACAAAATTACTAGTGACCAAGAAATTATAGAAATAGTTAGGGGTGTTCAAATTCCTTTTACACAAATTCCTGTACAAAGTATAATACCTTTTCCATATAACATTCAACCCGTTGAACGAGACGCACTAACTAAACAGGTACATAAATTCTTTGAGAAAGGAATTATACAAAAAGTGACACACTGTTCAGGACAGTTTATTTCAAACATTTTCTCGAGACCGAAGCCTAATGGTGATGTTCGAATGATCCTGGTTTTAACAATCCTTAATAAAAGGGTGGAATATCGACATTTTAAAATGTTCTCTCTAGATACGGCACGAGATCTGATTACACCAGATGCGTGGATGGCTAGTGTTGATTTACAAGATGCATATTATACGCTTCCCATAATGAAAAATACCGAAATTTTCTTCGATTTATTTTGGGATAACCAACTCTATGAGTTTACCTGTATGCCGAATGGCTTAGCTTGTGCGCCACTTTTATTTACTAAATTGCTTAAACCTGTTTTCTCGGTAATGGCGAGGAAGGGTCATATAATGTTTCCATACATAGATGATTCTTTTATTATAGCATCAACACAAATTGGTTGTGTGAATGCAGTTTTGGATTTATGTGCATTACTCACTAAATTGGGTTTTTATGTACATCAACAAAAGTCAGTGTTTAAACCAACAAAACAACTCAAATGTTTAGGGTTTATTCTGGATACACAGTCCCTTACAGTGTCGATAACAGAACAAAAACTAATTAAGTTTATGACTACAGCGACTCAGCTTAATAAGTTATCAAAGCCAAAAATTAGACAGGTTGCTGTTCTTATTGGCATAATGACCTCATATGCACCTGCGGTGTTATATGGGAAGGCCCATATTAAGTCGCTAGAAATAGATAAAAATTTAGCGTTAACACGAACTAAAGGCAATTTTGAGCGAAAGATGTTTATTTCGCAAGAAGGTTTACAGGATATTGGATGGTGGATGCAACATATAGCAAGTTCACCAAATCCAATCCGCATGGCGGAACCTAATACAGTAATTACTACTGATGCTTCGTTAGAAGGTTGGGGAGCTCATCGAGATGGGTCACAACAGGAGGTAGATGGCTTGATGATGAAAAATCAGACTATATTAATGCACTAGAATTGCGTGCTATTTATCTGGGCTTACGTAGTTTAGTAAAGATAAATAAATCACAGGTTAGAATACTAACTGATAATACAACTGCCATGGCATATATTCGTAACATGGGTGGAACCAAATCAAAGTCTTGCAATCAGTTATCTAAACTGATTTGGAACTGGGCACAGGCTCAACAAGTCTGGCTGACTGTAGCGCATATTCCAGGGTCACAAAATACACTTGCAGATTATAAGAGTCGAAATTTCCATGACCATTTAGAGTGGTCTCTCTCTACACATTTGTTTAACTTCGTTTGTGAAAAATGGGGTACACCTGAAGTTGACCTATTTGCATCACGAAATATAACAAGTTACCCTGTTATGTTTCTTGGCATCCTGAACCGGATGCTTGGAAAGTAGATGCGTTTGCTATTACCTGGGAAAATAATTATTTTTATATTTTCCCACCATTTAGCATTATCAGCCGAGTAGTGAGAAAAATCGGCTTGGAAGGGACACATGCGATACTGGTGGTGCCCGATTGGGACACGCAACCTTGGCTGCCAGCAGTTTCACAACTGGCAAAAGATCGTATACGATTCCCAAGAAAACTCGGGAATCTGACGCACCACGGACCGCTAGTGGTTCACGGCGACGTGTCAACGACGCCCCTATTGGCATTCCTTTTCTAAGGAAGCAGCTACAGCAATTTGGATTGGACAGAATTACTGAGGATAGGATAGTATCGGATGCCTGGAGGCCAGGAACTGTCAAAATGTATACAACCTATTTAAAGAAATGGGGTGTACATTGTTTGTTAATGAAAGTTAAACCAACAAATCCAAAGATTTCACAAGTAGCTCGGTTTCTTCGTTCTCTAGAGGATGAAGGACTTTCCTTTGGATCGATTAATGCGGCGAGGTGTGCGTTATCAATTATATTACCTAGAATTGATGGCGAAACAGTTGGAAAACATCATGTTATTTGTTATTTACTTCGTTCAATTTATCAAAGGAATCCTCCAAAACCAAAGTATAGTCGGTTTTGGGATGTTTCTATAGTATTTAAGTTGTTTCAGGCTTGGCCTCACAACTCGTGGTTAGATATAAAACAGTTAGGTTTTAAGGTCGCGGTCCTGTTATTGTTAGTAACCGGACACAGAGGACAGACGATTGTTGCTTTATCCTTAACTGGATTAGAAATAGACAAGGAACAAGCTACGTTTGATTTAGAAAAATTGCTTAAATCGAACACGTTAGGTGACCCTTTATCAACGGTTCACTTAGACTGTTTTCCGAATGATCGGAAATTATGTGTTGTGTCGGCCATACGGGCTTATATATACAAGACAAAGGATTTACGTGCATCACAACAACTATTAGTGAGCTTTATAAAGCCACATAAGGCGATTTCACGAGACACACTTGCCAGATGGACAATTACGGTGTTGAAATTGGCTGGAGTGGATACGAGTAATACTCTTCCCACTCAACTAGAGGAGCCATGGTCTCCAAGGCACGGGTGCTTGGTATTTCTGTGAAAAGAATACTAGCGCATGCAGGCTGGAAGACGGCTAAGTCGTTTGCAAAACATTATAATAAACGACTAGAAAAGCCTACCGGCGTTGCAAAGCGTCTTCTCGCCAACTAACAAGAATAGGTGAGAACAAAAATTTAGAATGTTATAATAATAAGAAAGAATGATATTAAGGATAAAAATGAATTATGTAAAGGTCTCCCTAGCCTGAGGCTAGCCTGAGGCTGTTTACCGAGGTAAAATAGTATAGTTATACGAGTCTTACCTTGGTACAGATGATGGATAACTGTTGTTTTACCGAGGTATAAGCCTCGGATAGATGTGGGCTAGGGCCCTCCCGCCACACCCTGCCACATCTATTCCGTTGGTGTACCTTTTCGGTAAAGTAATAGTATCCATTGTTTGAAAGTCATTTTTATCCTCAATAAGTAGGTTAAGATTGCTGGTACCGGACGTGCTTACCTCTCCCTAGCCCACATCTATCGAGGCTTATACCTCGGTAAAACAACAGTTTATCCTTCAGCTATACACGGTAAACTCGGTATAACTATGTCGATGTACAAACATTGATTATTGTTTTTTTTTATGTATATACAGTATAACCCCATTAAGCAAAGCTCGGTTAAACCAAATGATGAGTTAATCCAAACTTCTGTGGGATCTCAGATGACCTTATAACCACATGAAAGTTCGGTTTACATACCAGAAGTGGCCTGGGGTCGGACAATTTTTTTGGATTAACCAATAATTTGGATTAACCAACTTTGGTTTAACCAACTTTTTTTATATGATAAATGGTAGTATTTTGCCAGGCCGCCAACAAAAGTTTGGATTAACCGCTCATTTGCTTTAAACCGAGCTTGGTTTAACGGGGCTATACTGTATATGTGTGTGGGTGTGTGGGTGGGTTTGTGTTGGTGTGTGTGTGTGCAGAGCGGAGCGGTGTTTGTTGGCAGTAGGTCGCCAGTATCTCTCCCAACATGCTCTATTTGCTATAACTTACATTCAACCAAGTCAAATAGTAAGTCTGGTTGCAAACTTGCGGAGACAAAGTTGTGTGTAGGAATTTAACCTCGGCACTCACCCAAATGGAAACTCTTGGTGAAATGTTCTCAAGCCTAAACTCCCTGACTCTGGATGGCTCCGAGATGTACACTGTGTCCACGATGGCTATGCACCCTACGTACAGGAGGAGTTACCTGGACTCACCGGAGGATGCCTGGAGGTAGGGCCGGGGAGGGGGACCCACAAGTCTGCGTGTATATAAGGAACGTTGTGCTTTTACATAGTCTGCCTTGGCCTATCAGGGCAGGACCAGACGGGATGGCTGAATGCGTTGAGCATCCGTCTCACATTTTGCTAGATCGTGGGATTTGAAGCCACAGGTTGAGTCAAACCAATGACTTAAAAATGTATACTTGTCGCTTCCTAGCCAGGCACTTGGCATTATTAGTATAGGGCAAGGACTGGTTGGCTCAGTGTCATGATAATATGACTGAGTGGGATATCAGGTCATGGTGCTGGCCTGGTATGCAGGTATAGCAATACCTCAGGGAGTTACGCCCCTGCCCTGCAGAGTTATAAACCACTGCCTTGTGGTACAGGTTCTTGACAGAACCGAAGGCTAAGGGAGCAAACCCTAAACAGAAAACCGTGTCACTGTGGCAGCATTAAGGGCAGTTGATGTATGTAACTCCCAACATCTCCCGACCAGCCACTGCAGGGACAAATAGTTTTGCGCCTGTCTTGACATGTTCTTGCAGGTGTGAAACCTCTATTTGCTCCCCGAGAGAGTGCCATTGGTAACTTGCAAAAGCCAGCAGCACATCCAACACTTTTGCAGGCAGCTTTCATGAAATTAAGACTGACTCATGGACGCAACTCTCACAGCAGAGAGCTAAATGGATAGCGGCAGTCAAGTAATGAAAGCAGTCTTTGTCGCATTGCGACCGACAGCATGATGATGATGATGCTGGTGGCATGGTCTTCACGTGGGGCCGACCTATAAAATCACCATGAGTGTGCACTGTCACAAGTCAGTACCAATCCTGATATGACCTTAGATGTTGCCAGGACGTAAAACAACCAACGAACCAACCTCTCACAGTCTCAGGCAGAGACTCCAGTCTATAGTCTCAACAGAGACAGGTGGGCGTGGATAGGGTGGTGACATCAGGGAGCCTAGGTGGTGTAATTACTAGTATGCACGGACAATTTCCAAACACACCCATCCGAATATATGTCCAAATTGAGCCAACCATTAAATGCCCCCTTATAATACATGTCCATGCCCCAGCAAAAGTACCCTTAGATGTTATTAGGAACTAAAACTCTCATCACTCACTCAACATGTGGCACCTCATCAGTTATCTTTCAATTTGTTGCTTCAATATTACATAGCAGGTCAAGACATCAGCCTAATCTACAGCGGTCTTAGATAGCTGTGAATCTCTATGGAACGGGATGTAGCTCTGACAGTAGCAGGTCTACTGTGAAACTGTCGGTCATCTGATCCATCCTGCTCAGTGGACCCATTTGCAGTTTGGGCTATTTTCCATTCCAACCAGTGGTCCACAACTGGTTCATCAAAGGGTGTGGTATGTGCTGTCCTGTCTGTGGGAAAGTGCCCCATGCTGCTTATTGGAAATAGTAGCCTATGTTGCGGCAGTTGGTTTCCTCCAAAGAAATATGTCAGAATGACCATATGTTTGACGTCTAATAGCTGATGATATGAAAATCAATGTGCTCTAGAGGCGTTGTTAAATAAAACAAATTTTACTTTGTAAATATCTATCATCTACATTAAGCGTTACAAATGTGTTATTAACAATGTCCATACCTATTCTACAAACATAGACTAACCTTTTGAAAATAGAAATTGTAGGAAGAGTGTAATCATTAATGGTTGTCTCCCACTGCCCTTTATTATAAACAAAGAATATAGACTAGAGCCGTGTTCACACGGCCAATGTAAATCGATTCGTAGAAAGCGACTTGTATAATTCGCCTCACATTTGTCGTGTGAACGGACGTCTGAGGCGGATTAGGGCTGATTCGATTCACGTGATCCGGATAATGTAAACCACCTAGCGAGGTAGTTTACTTGAGGCGATTTCTGTGATGTGGATAATTTTGCCCGTGTGGACGCAACCAACTTACGTGATGCGGACTAAGCACGTCAAACTATATACTATAATTTGGTCTATAAAACCGCTAGACGTGCACATATATTTTTTTCATCATTTATTTTTAGGGTTTCACTGCCCAGCAGAAGTTTTGACCGTTCCAAACCAATACGATTCAGTCATTACATATCTAGGTCGAACCCACACTCTCTGGTGCCGGCGTCGTCGAACCCAAAATGGCGCTGTTTAGTCTGGACTTGCTCATGCGCAGATATCCACTTCCGCATTAAACCGATTCACGCAGTGCCCGTGTGAACGGGCGCCTAATTCGACTCCTTTAGTTCACCTTGTCTAGTTCGCTTCACATTGCTTGTGAACACGGCTATTGTTTAGCTCTTATTGCTATCCTAACAGATGTGAATATATATTCATCAAAAAGTGGTCAGCCTCCGATCTTATTTTTCTTTCTTTCCAATTGTGAAATCCTAGATTCCAAAAGGATTCAGCAACAAAGAATACGTCACGAGGTCGTGTGGATCCCAACGCGGTAAGCCTCATGTTTATACTTCCTGATTACTGTCAAGTCTTATTGGCAATCAACTTTACTTTTGCGATTTGTAAGTAATAATGAGAAGAATACATTAGACAGATTTGTTTTGGTTAGAGTCCTACTCCAGTTAATAATTCTACCTGTGGGCGGAATATTTGAGAAGGGGTGGGGGTTCGAACCCTGTCCCAGCTGCAATATTTCCTTTTTGCATCACCTCTACGACACATATATATAGACATGTATCGACATATATAATTATGAAGAGCTCTTTTCCAAAACGTGATAACCACCAAGCCAAAAAATAAGTATGCGATGCCAATACAAAGTTCATAGGTCGTTTGTTGGAAAAGAGCTCTTCATATATACAAAGAGCTCTTCATGTATTTGGGTTCTTCTCCAAAACTGGGCACCACATATTCGGTCTCCACGGTACGATGCTTATAATTAAGTCTTTGTTTTATTGATAGCAAGTCAAATAATTATTTTAGCCTCTGTCTATTAGGTATGTTAGCAGTTCTACATGTATTGAATTTATCCCACAAAAGATATCAAAATTATAATTATATGGTTTTGTGCTAGAGTGAAAATGTGAAAATTTACACATTGACACCATACATGTAGCCAAACTTGTTTTCAACTTATTTTTCAACATTTTTCTTGTAAGTCATAACCTTGTCTGCTTAACAGTAATCAATAACGTGTTGTTTGACCATGTTGTATATGTTAAAATGAGGTTCTGGATGTGTCTTTGATTTTCATGTTACACGAGTGATATTAATGTATTGCTCAATTTGTATAAGATCTAATTCAAAAAGTGAAACTAATTTTTTTCAACTGTGCCATATGCAAAACATGCAAACCTTCATAGGACATTGGATTAGGCTATTATTTGGAAGGATGTTTGCTATTATTTGGAAGGTTTTCACTTTTGGTTTCCATGTCACACTTTTGTGCCCAGTTTTAGAGAATGAGCCATATATATGTGAAGAGCTCTTTTCCAAAACATGATCTAGAAATTGGGCATTGGTATTGCAAACTCATTTTTTGGATTGGTGCTTATCACCTTTTGGAAAAGAGCTCCATAATTATCCTATATATATGTGTATATATATAATAAGTGAGTCAGGATAATGAGCAAGGCGAGCGCTGGCGCCACTGTCGGAGCTGAGTCGAGTAGGTTGGAGCAGTAAATGACTACCCTGAGGCTCCACCACCCGATTACTGGTGGGTGGATGTGAGGAACGAGTATATAATTCCAAGTTATTATACTCGTATAATTCTTATATAGCACATATATATACACATATATATATAGTAACATGAACATATATTAAATATAATTATATAATAATAAAATATGTTAGTACCATATATTTTTTATATTCACACAATATATTATGAACCACACATCTGTGTGTTGGGAATTCATTTCCTTTGTTCAGTGTAAATACACTACTCACCAGCTTCACTTCAGTGCCGCTAGGATCGCATGCTTAATGCAGGGAGGCGGCAGGTCACATGTCAAAGAGACCACCTGGGGCTATTTCAGGTAGAACAGGTGAGTGATCCTCCTCAGGGTCACTGATCACCACTCAAGATGCTGAGAATACACATTTCTGGGTCAGGTGAATGACCGCATCCTCTTTCGGAATAGCATGTGTGGATCTATATTTTATATGTTCATATACACACATATATATGTATATATACTATATATCAATGTACTTATATATAAACCACATCCTCTTTCGAAATAGCATTTGTGGGTATATATATTATATATATTATATATCAGTGTACTTATATATAAAGCACATCCCCTTTCGAAATCACATTTGTGGATCTTCAGTTTGGTGCTGCGTAAATATTACTTGGTTCACTTCCCATTGAGGAGAGTAGAAAGTGAGGAAATAGATAGGATGAAAATTAAAAGAATATATAATTATTTATATTGATATATTGTATAATATCTCCAATGGAATATTTAATAATAATATTAATATCTCTACTGTAATATGTTATGATATCACTAAAGTAATATTTCATAATATATTTATTGTAATATTTCAGAGCACTATTCTAATATGTCATGATATTTCTATTACAACAGTGTGTATACTATATACTGTATAATATTTAATAACATCTCTGCTGTAATATTTTATGACATCTCTACAGTAATATTTCATAATATCACTATTGTAATATTTCATAGCTCTATTCAAATATGTCATGATATTTCTACTACAACATTGTGTATGCTATGTACTCTGGTACTGTAATATTTCATATTATCTCTACTGTAATACCCCATATCATTACTACTGCATAGTTATGTTGATCACTACTGCATAGCTATGTTGGTAACCAAGTGAAAAGTGCAAACAAAACAACACCCATTGACCTTGGTACCGGGTCCACTTAAAGCTGCATAGTGCGATGAAAACATCAAATTTTCAAAACCAAAACAATTATCTAGATTTGAGTCTACATATCTAATTTAGATACTGGTGCACTTATACCATATTTCTCACCACATAGTAGGGAATATTGAGACAACTTAATAACACGTTTTACTGCAGAAGCCTATGGTGTCAGAGTTTTGGCATACTTGCTTAAATTAAATTATCGCATTTTCACTTTGAAATCGCCACAGTTGGCCTTTTAAAATAAAAGTTTCTTCAAACTAAAGTAAGGTAGATTATAACGATCAACTTAGTATATTTATCTCAGCAAATGACAGAAACTCAAAACCATCTGACTATGCAACTTTAATGTGGTGACCTATTTCACACGGTGAGAAATGGTGAGAACACCTGGCTGCGGTCCAGTTACATAAACGATGAGGGCTTCAGTCAAGTACTCAGCACCACTCATTCATTATACTACTATATTACACACCATTTCACTGTGTGCCAAAAGTTCATTCCTGTTAGCATTGGTTGGTCGGTCAGTTGTTGGAGCTATGCATCCTAGCAACACCTAAGGTAATATCAGGACACGTATCGACTTGTGACAGTGCGCACTCATGGTGACTTCCTAGTTCTGCCCCACTGGGAAACCAGGCCACCAGCAACATGACCCGGTATCAGATCATGGTGATGATCGCCTGGTCTCCCAGTGGGGAAGCACTATAAAGTCAACATGACTGCACACTGTCACAAATCGGTACCCATCCTTAGTTGTTGCCAGGACCTAAACCCCAACAACCAGCCAACTACAACTTGTACTCATCACGTGACTGCCCCCCATCCTCCCCCCCCCCCTACACCCCTTCCCGCACACAGTTCCTGCGCGTGCGCGACGCGGTGTGCGTGGTGGGGTTCGACAGGCGCTCCGTCAGTTCCGTCAAGAACCAGGTGGGGGCGCTGATGAAGGAGCCCTTCCCCATCGAGGGCTTCCACGTCAAGACCCCGGAGGACCTGAAGGACGGCGCCCTCCTGGTGCCCAAGCTGCTCATGGTCGCCAAGCACTGCCCAGGCCGGAAGTTGCTCGACGAGGATGGCGACGAGGGGCAGCTCGACTTCCTGTACGACGAGGCCGTCGAAATGAAAGGTAGGGTAGGCAGGTTGGTTTTGTTGTTGTTGTTTTTTTTATTGTTTTTTTTTAGATCCTGGTAACAACTGAGGTGTTACTGATAAGATCTTGGTTCGCACGTGTCCTGATTTGTGAGAAGGTGTAGTTCTTTGTGACTTTGTAGTATTTACCTCATTGCCTGATGCTGTTCTGATGAAGAACTTGATGCTGGTTTGGTCAAACACTTGATGATGTTCTGGTGAACAACTTGATGCTGTTTTGGTGAACAACGTGATGCTGGTATGGTCAACAACTTGATGATGTTCTGGTGAACAATGTGATGCTGTTTTGGTGAACAACGTGATGCTGGTATGGTCAACAACTTGATGATGTTCTGGTGAACAATGTGATGATATTCTGGTGAACAACTTGATGATGTTCTGGTAAACAACTTGATGATGTTCTGGTCCCCAACTTGATGCTCCTATGTTCAACAACTTGACGTTAAATGCATTGGTGCTACAATTTGCAGCCCTTCTGTTCAACATCTTAACTGATGTTCTGTTCAACAACGTGCTGCTGTTCTGTTCACCAACTAGCTGCTGATTTGTTCAACAACTAGCTGCTGTTCTGTTCAACAACTAGCTACTGTTCTGTTTAATAACTTGCTGCTGTTCTGTTTCATAACTTGCTGCTGTCCTCTTCAACAACTTTCTGCTCCTCTGGTCATCTGCTCTACAACTTGCTACTGTTCTATTCAACAACTTGCTGCTGCTCTGTTTAACAACTTCGCTGCACCTCTGTTGAACAACTTTATCCTCTTCTGTTCAACAACTTGCTGCTGTTCTATTCAACAACTTGCTGCTGCTCTGTTTCATATCTTACTGCTGTCCTCTTCAACAACTTTCTGCTCCTCTGGTCATCTGCTCTACAACTTGCTGCTGTTCTATTCAACAACTTACTCCTTCTGTTCAACAACTTTCTGCTGTTCTCTTCAACAACTTGCTTCTCCTCTGTCCATCTGCTGAACACATTTCCGCTCTGCTCCATCAGCTGACGTCATGGTCGTCTACATCAACCTGCCTCGCTCCATCTACAAACCGATGGGTCACATGGTGCACCATCCTAAGCTGGCCGAGATGGTGTTCCCCACGCAGCCCCTGTTGCGCCGCCTGGCGGCAGACAACTGCCTCGTAACGGTGACGGAGAGGTCCGACCTCAACGAGATGCAGAAGAACGTCATCCGCGAATGGCTCACGAAACCCGTCAGTGATAGACATCCCGTCTACAAGGTGGCTGACTTTCTCTCAACGGTAAGCATTTCGCGATGCACAATGTGGGATTCTTTTTTCTAATAATAATATTAGCATTAATGTCCTGTGGGTTTGATTTCTGTTCTAAATCAAATTAATTACTAAAATTCCTGCGGGTTTGAACCTGGTCATTACTTAAAAATGTAACACTTGTTGCTATCTAGCCTGGCACTCAGCATTACTAGAGCAGGGCAAGGAGCAGTTGAATGAGGAAGACCAATGGCCTGCGATCAAATTTCCCCTCCTTAATCAACTAATGTACATAAAATACAATAACAAATTAAAATTGTCGGTGTCAAGGGGTGAATTTGAAAAGATTCTTTCAGTCGAATTGGATCCCGATTATATCCTATACTTGGGTGGAGATCTATATGGGGTTTGGTGTGACTTTCTTGTGTTATGGTTAAAATTAGTTTGGTCAACTTCTTGAGATGAAATAATATGTATGCTTCTTCTTTTGTTAGTTGGAAATGTATTACGGTATGGGCACTAGTTATCTATTAGCAGATGTCCTGAGGATCGTTGTAACTATACCATACAATGCCATGCTTCACTATGTGGTGTTCTCTGTGGCGGAGTGGTTAGAGTCTGACTTTTTTTCTAGGTCAGGCTCCTAATCTGAAGGTTGGTGGTTCGATTCCCTGTGCCCTCACCTCTGACAATTTGGATTTCCACCGCTGTGTATAACTTACAGTGTCATCAAAGGCCAGTTGCTCTCCTACCATGTCTATGTGGTGTGGGAGGTTAAAAATCCCTTAGGTCGGTAAAAGTGTAGGCTCGGGCTTTCTATCGACAAGCTGTCTAATGGTGAAAACAAGTCTATTCAGACTTATCCATAATAGGCAGTATAAACATCTTTAAAAAAAAACTTTAAAAAAATGGATAAGTGGTCAGGGAGGAATGTTATAGCATTATTTTGTTATGTATCAGATAAGCTTTAATTAACAAACACACCATCTATTACGTACAAGCCTATGGACATGTAAATAAAATAGGCTAGTATAGAATTAAGTAGAAAAAAGCAGAAAACTCTTCCCTAGAAAACCCCAAAACACTAACATAGAACCTTAAGAAAACAACTAACATAGTAATAAGAATAGAACAAAAATACAATGCCAAGAGGGCCCCAAAAAAACTAACATAGGTTACTAAACATACCAACATACTATCTATCTGCTACTGAAATGCAGACAATCAAATAACTTATCAGCAGCTACTGTTTGGTAAGACAACACCAACACTACAGCTGGCCAGCATTGAAAACAAGCCTGGGTACCCGGGCTTACATGCTATGGACAGAATAAATATAGCCTCAATTAAAAAAAACTAAAATAAAAAAAAATTAAAATGCTATTCTGATTGAGCAATGCGCTTGAACTCCAAGCGAGGCAATACCAACTGATATGCGACAACTGAATCACGCGCACTGAGTCATGACCCGTGAGGCGTAATGAGTGAGTCATGATGAGTGAGTCATGACAAGTGAGTCATGACCAGTCAGTAAAGACCAGTCAGTCGTGATAATTGAAGCTTGACCAATGAAGCATGTCCAGTGAGTTGTGACCAGGGAAGAGTGAGGCATGACGAGTGCGGTGTGATGAGTGACGAGTGCCGAGTGACCAGTGAGGCATGACAAGTGAGTCGTGACCAGGGAAGAGTGATGCATGATGAGTGAGGTGTGGCGAGTGAGTCGTGACCAGTGAGGCATGACAAGTGAGTTGTGACCAGTGATCTGGTGATGCATGGTGAGTGATGTGTGCCCAGTGAGGCGTGATGACTGAATCGTGAAGAGTGAGTCGTGACGAGTGAGTTGTGACCATTGAGGCGTGATCAGTGAGTTGTGACGAGTGAATGGTGAGGAGTGAGTCATGACCAGTGAGTCATGACCAGTGACGCATGACCACTGAGGCATGACAAGTCAGTCCTGACGAGTGATGCATGACAAGCGATGGGTGATGAGTGAGGTGTAAGCAGTGAGTTTTGATGAGTGAGTCGTGGTGAGTGAGTCATGATGATTGAGGCATGAACAGTGAGTCTTTGATGAGTGAGTAATGACCACTGAGTCGTAACAAGGAAGTCATTACCAGTGCATGGTGACGCGTGACGAGTGAATCGTGACCAGTGAGCCGTGACCCTAATTCCCGGTTGTCTTCTCTCCCCAGGTGGAATTCTCACGGAGTGGCGCCTTTGACTTTGACAAGAGCAGCTCACGGTACTATGGGGGTGGGCCGGCCATCACCTACTACCCGCCGGCCCCGGGCCCTTCCCCGGGCACCACGACGTCGTCGGGCATCCCGGGGGGCGATGCCTACAACCGGGCACCGGAAGTAGACTTCCAGCTCGCCACCGAACACTACCTGCTGACGGAGAAGCAGAAGAAGAAGCGGAAGAAGGAGAAGAGGGAAGGCAGGGACCGGCGGGGGGCTGAGGGGGCCGAACCGGCCAGGGACCTCATGGAGTTCGGGGAGGACGGTGGTGCTGCTGTTGAACTGAATGCTTTCAAGCAGGGGATGACCAACTATGGGGCATTCAGTGATGGAGATACTCTCGATCAGTTTGTGTGAGGGTAGGCTACATCAATGGGGGAAAGGGCGTTCTCTGTGGCGGAGTTGTTAGAGCGTCTGACTTTTTTCTAGGTCAGACTCCTAATCTGAGGGTCGGTGGTTCAATTCCCTGTGCCCCCAGCTCTGCCAATTTGGATTTCCACCGCTGTGTATAACTTACAGCGTCATCAAAGGCAGGTTGCTCTCATACCATGTCTATGTGGTGTGGGAGATTAAAAATCCCTTGGATCGGTAAAAGTGTAGGCTTGGGCTTTCTATCGAGCAGCAGTGGAATGAGGAAGACCAGTCATCTATGACTGAAATTTCCCCTGCTTAAACAACTAATGGACCAACAAAAAAAAGGGTTAATGAAAGTATAGTGTGTGTGAATGTAAGATTATGCTCCATGTATATATATATATTTTACCTCGGTATACAGCCTCAGGCTAGCCTCAGGCTAGGGAGAAGGAAGCACGTGAGGTACCAGCAATTAGCATATACAACTCACGACTGGATTACGTGTCGTTGGGTTGCTCCGGCAAATTTAGTCTACATACAAGCTAATACGCAGTAAGTATCATAAAAACTGTGGTTAGCTTAATCATGATGCATTAGAGCATCATTATGGAAAGTTTAGACTTTCTTTGGTCCATTTTGGACGAGTTATTTGGTTATAAAAAACCAAGGATAGAATTCCTTCTCGAAGGATTGAAACCGATCATTAGCGGTTCTGTCAACACCCGAGTCACCGTGTGATTATGAGTAGCATTTTCTCCAACTTGTTGACGTAGTAGTCACAGGTGGGAGAAGTGTGCGGAACAGAGGGATGGGCGGGCCGATACACTGGTCCCGACCCCGCGTAAGGTTTGGGCTTGACCCACAACCCACGCACAAATTTAGCTTATTACGCCTGTGTTATAACGGTATAAACACGTTCTCTAACACCAATAGATGTCCAAATGAGTTTGAAACAACCATATTGTGACATATATATATACCGGGACTGACCAAAAATCTTTGTTTCAGCTCCCGATGGCCACGAAGCGGAGTAAGCGCGGTGCAGCAGCAGCCGAGGGGCGTGTTCCGAGTGGAGGGGACGAGGAGTACGACTCCTCACCCGTGTTGTCGGCAGGGCCTTCGACACAGCCCGGGGCGCATATTCTCTCCGAGGAGGACATAGTGCCTGACGGCGCCGCGGCTCAAAATTGGGAGACGCGGTTTGCGGCGATGGAGAGTCATATAATGGCTCTCAAACCACCGGTGTCTCGTAAACGGCGAATGCCGAGTGTTCAAGAGGAGTCTTCTTTGGAGGATTTCTCGGAGACAGACTCAGCGATGGAGCTTAGGGCTCCTCCTCCTTCTCCTAAACGGAGGAAGAAGAAGAAACATATCGTTTCTTCTGGTGATGATTTCACCAAGGAAAGGGGGAAGACTGGACTTCGCAAAAAGCGCAAGACCAAGTCCAAGAAGAAGAAGAGGAAAGATTCTTCTTCTTCCGACTCGTCCACAGATTCCACTTCCACGGAATCGGACTCAGACACGCGATATGAAGGTGTCTATGCTGCCATTGGGGGCAAAGTGGCTAAGAAAGTGGAGAAGCCAAGGGCTAAGCGTGTGAAAACCACTACGCTTATGCGTGAGAACATTAATGGCCATTTCCGCACGTTTAAACCGGCGGAGATTATTTCTAAGTTATCAGATGAGTTAACAGGCATTAAAGGTGTTCCCAACTCCATCATTAAGGAGATGGATCGAGATGTCAATATGACGGAGGACCGTAAGAGATTTGAGGGTGTGTTGCACACAGTGCATAAGGCGGTGCTTGGTACCCTAACAGCTATTGCTCCTGTAGCAAACAGAATGCAACGAGAAAATAAGTTCTCGTCTTTGGCTAAGACGATGGACAAAGGCATTGCATTGTTGGCGGCGGCAGGTAATTACCTGTCGTATCGAAGATATGAAAATGTCTTCCAGGGTCACAAAGTTTACGCTCTTTCTTGCTCCAGAGCCGATTAAAGGGAAACCTTTAGATAACACAAAAATGTTTGGCGGTCAACTACAATACCTCTATAAAGAGGTAGAAACTGCAGCCAAGAGTGGCAAAAACATGGATGGTAAGAAGAAACAGGAAACTCCTCGTTTCAAAAGGTCACGAGGGGATTTTCGTCCACGGCGGTTCACCAGGGGAACCAGACCGGGCTCAAACTTTGGTCAAGCTTTTCGGGGCCGGGGCGCTCGCTCAGGCTGGACCGACAACACCGCACGGCCACTGGGCCGAGGTGTCAACTCGCCGAGACCCTTCCCCAGGGGCGGGTCCAAGTAGAGGTTGAAACACAAACGTTACAAGTCCTTCCAGCCTCTAAAACCACACAAACTGTAAGCAACTTTGTGGCTGGTAATATTAATAATCATATTTCTGAGTGGCACAAAATTACTAGTGACCAAGAAATTTTACAAATAGTTAGGGGTGTTCACATTCCCTTCACACAAATTCCGGTACAAGGCAGGATACCTTTTCCTTATAACATTGAACCGGTTGAACGAGAGGCACTAACTAAACAGGTACAAAAATTCTTTGAGAAAGGAATTATACAAAAAGTGACATACTGTTCAGGAGAGTTTATTTCAAACATCTTCTCGAGACCAAAGCCTAATGGCGAGGTTCGAATGATCCTGGATTTAACAATCCTTAATAAAATGGTTGAATATCGACATTTTAAAATGTTCTCGCTAGATACGGCACGAGATCTGATTACGCCAGATGCGTGGATGGCTAGTGTTGATTTACAAGATGCATATTATACGCTTCCCATAAGGGAAAAAGACCGGAAATTTCTTCGGTTTCTTTGGGATAACCAACTCTATGAGTTTACCTGCATGCCGAATGGTTTAGCTTGTGCCCCTCGTTTATTCACTAAACTGCTTAAACCTGTTTTCTCAGTAATGGCGCGGAAGGGTCATATAATGTTTCCATACATAGATGATTCCTTTATTATAGCATCAACACAAATTGATTGTGTGAATGCAGTTTTGGATTTATGTGCATTACTTACTAAATTGGGGTTTTATGTACATCCACAAAAGTCAGTGTTTAAACCAACAAAACAACTCAAATGTTTAGGGTTTATTCTGGATACACAGTCTCTTACAGTGTCGATAACAGAACAAAAACTAATTAAGTTTATGAATACAGCGACCCAGCTTATTAAGTTACCAAAACCTAAAATTAGACAGGTCGCAGTCCTTATTGGGATAATGATATCGTATGCACCCGCCCATATTAAATCTCTAGAAATAGATAAAAATTTAGCGTTAACACAAACTAAAGGGAATTTTGAGCGAAAGATGTTTATTTCGCAAGAAGGGCTACAGGATATTGCATGGTGGATGCAACACATAGCAAGTTCACCAAATCCAATCCGCATGGCGGAACCTAATACGGTAATTACTACTGATGCTTCGTTAGAAGGTTGGGGAGCTCATCGAGATGGGGTCACAACAGGAGGTAGATGGCTTGATGATGAAAAATCAGACCATATTAATGCGCTAGAATTGCGTGCTATTTATCTGGGCTTATGTAGTTTAGTAAAGATACATAAATCACAAGTTAGAATACTAACTGATAATACTACTGCCATGGCATATATTCGTAACATGGGTGGAACCAAATCAAAGCCTTGCAATCAGTTGTCTAAACTGATTTGGAACTGGGCACAGGCTCAACAAGTCTGGCTGACTGTAGCGCATATTCCAGGGTCACAAAATACACTTGCAGACCATAAAAGTAGAAATTTCCATGACCATTTAGAATGGTCTCTCTCTACACCTTTGTTTAACTTCATTTGTGAAAAATGGGGTACACCTAAAGTTGACTTGTTTGCATCACGAAATAATAACAAATTACCTTGTTATGTTTCTTGGCATCCTGAACCGGAGGCTTGGAAAGTAGATGCATTTGCTATTACCTGGGAAAATAATTATTTTTATATTTTCCCACCGTTTAGCATTATCAGCCGAGTTGTCAGGAAAATCGGTTTGGAAAGGACACATGCTATACTGGTGGTGCCCGATTGGGACACGCAACCTTGGCTGCCAGCAGTTTCACAACTGGCAAAAGAACATATACGATTCCCAAGAAAACTCGGGAATCTGACACACCACGGACCGCTAGTGGTTCACGGCGACGTGTCAACGACGCCCCTATTGGCATTCCTTTTCTAAGGAAACAGCTGCAGCAATTTGGATTGGACAAAATTACTGAGAATAGGATAGTATCTGATGCCTGGAGGCCAGGAACTGTCAAAATGTACACATCCTATTTAAAGAAATGGGGTGTACATTGTTTGTTAATGAAAGTCAAGCCAACAAATCCAACAATTTCACAAGTAGCTCGTTTTCTTCGTTCTCTAGAGGATGAAGGACTATCCTTTGGGTCGATCAATGCGGCAAGATGTGCGTTATCAATCATATTACCTAGAATTGATGGCGAAACAGTTGGAAAACATTATGTTCTTTGTTATCTACTTCGTTCAATTTATCAAAGGAATCCTCCAAAACCAAAGTATAGTCGGTTTTGGGATGTGTCTATAGTATTTAAGTTGTTTCAGGCTTGGCCTCACAACTCGTGGTTAGATATAAAACAATTAGGTTTTAAGGTCGCGGTCCTGTTATTATTAGTAACCGGACACAGAGGACAGACGATTGTTGCTTTATCCTTAACTGGATTAGAAATAGACAAGAAACAAGCTACGTTTGATTTAGCACAATTGCTCAAATCGAACACGTTAGGTGACCCTTTATCTACGGTTCACTTAGACTGCTTTCCGAATGATCGGAAATTATGTGTTGTGTCAGCCATACGGGCTTATATATCTAAGACAAAGGATTTACGTGCATCACAACAACTATTAGTGAGCTTTATAAAGCCACATAAGGCAATTTCACGAGACACCCTTGCCAGATGGACAATTACGGTGTTGAAATTGGCTGGAGTGGATACGGGCAAATACTCTTCCCACTCAACTAGAGGTGCCATGGTCTCCAAGGCACGGTTGCTAGGTATTTCTGTCAAAAGAATACTAGCGCATGCAGGCTGGAAGACGGCTAAGTCGTTTGCAAAACATTACAACAAACGACTAGAAAAGCCTACCGGCATTGCAAAGCGCCTGCTCGCCAACTAACAAGAATAGGTGAGAACAAAAACGTTGAATATTATATAAGAATGGATGATATTAAGGATAAAAATGAATTATGTAAAGGTCTCCCTAGCCTGAGGCTAGCCTGAGGCTGTATACCGAGGTAAAATAGTATAGTTATACGAATCTTACCTGGGTATAGATGATGGATAACTGTTGTTTTCCCGAGGTAGAAGCCTCGGGTAGACGTGGGCTAGGGCCCGCCCACCACACCCTACCACGTCTATCCCGTTGGTGTACCGTTACGGGAAAATCATAGTATCCATTGTATTGAAAGATCATTTTTATCCTGAATAAGTAGGTTAAAATTGCTGGTACCTCACGTGCTTCCTTCTCCCTAGCCCACGTCTACCCGAGGCTTCTACCTCGGGAAAACAACAGTTATCCATCATCTATACCCAGGTAAGATTCGTATAACTATACTATATATATATATCTATATGCAGTAAAATCTTTCTAAATCGACCGACCATGGGACCGATTTTAACTTAGGTGGTCCATTTAGGGAGGTGGTCGGGTTAGAGAGTTAGAATGTCCTCACAATGGTACTTTTGCGACCCAAATAAGGCGATCGATATAGGGAAGTGGTCGATCTGTGGAGGAGTCGGTATAGAGAGGTTTTACTGTATATATATTGATCATATTTTACTGTATATATTTTGAGCAGGTTTTACTACATATAGTAATACCTCTCTACCCGACCACCTCCGCAAATCAGATAGCTTTATTTGGGTCCCAAATGATCGCTCATACACTACCGTTGTAAAGATCAAAAGATCCCTAAACTGACCACCTCCCTAAATGGACCATTTAAAATCGGTCCCATGGTCGGTCGATTTAGAGAGGTTTCACTGAATATGTGTGTGATAGGCCGCATACAGCCAGTGCCAACTGGTCTGCTACTTGGCGTAACATGAAGGGAAGATGAGGAGAGTAAATGTGTGCTTCAAAGGTTTAATTCCTTTTATTCCACCCACCGCCGCGTCACAGAACCAAGTGACGTGCCCCCTGACCAACCGGGGCCGCATTCAGGGTCTCTCTCAGAGGCGCCTCGGAGATGGCCACGATGTCACGCTAGTCTGAACCACAAAGGCAGTTTGTTGTCTCGAAAATGGCCACCCCCATAGGCAGCGGCCATATGCAATGGAAAAGCTGCACTGTGATCGGCTGAAACCACTGAATACGGCAGCCATTTTCGAGGCGCTTTTCATCTCCAGTCTGAAAAGGGAGGCATCTCCGAGACGTCGCCGAGACGCACCCTGAATGCAAATAGACCAAAAAGCATTGCCGAGACGCCTCCGCGGCGCCTCCGAGACGGACCCTGAATGCGGCCCAGGTCATGGGTAACCTATCATCGTGTGGGGTAGCCGCTAGCCCGTCGGAGTTTGGGGCCGGAGGTTCACCCAGAGACCCCCCCCCCCCGCCCCCTCACACTCTCTCTGGCTAGCTTGCTGCCTCCTGTTGCCATATACAGGCAACAACCAGTGCAAGAACTTACTTTTGATTGGCATATATTGAGGGCGGCGAGAGGTGGTAGCTAACATTAAAGAGTGCTATAGCGAAACGGTGTTCAGCGAGGTAGCGCTTACGTGTGGTATCCTGTATACATCCAGTAGAACCTCCCTAACCGACCATCTCCACAGATCGACCGCTCACCTATATCGATCGCTTTATTTGGGGCGGAACAATACAATTGTAACCATATCCTAACTCCCTAAACCGACCACCTCCCTAAATGGACCACTTAAACTCGGTCCCAAGGTCGGTCGATTTAGAGAGGTTTTACTGTATTTGTATATCTGTATACATATGCATTTATATGTGTATGTGGCTGTACATATATGTGTTTATGTATACACAAATGTATATGCATATTTATATGTATGTATATATGTGTATATATAGACGGATTTATGTGTATATATATATGTATGTATCTACAATTTATTATTTCTAATATTTCTAAGTGCACTCCGTTCTGATATGACACTAGATGTTGCTAGGACGTAAAACAAGATCAAACAAACTAAATCTAAGTGCACATCGAAAGTAACTTCCCCTGCTTTAACTTCAATTATCCCCAAAGTTTGCCTTTTAAAATAAAAGTTACTCCGAACTAAAGTAAGTTAAATTATGACAATTGATCAATTGCTATTTGTCCAAAGAATCTGACTGAAACTTAAATCATCAGGTTCTGCAGCTTCATGTGAAAACCACTCTTTTATTCACTCACTTGTCATGTATAATCATGTATCCAACTCACTGCCGACTGAACAGATTGCTTACTTGATTGATTGGCTGAGGTCCATTGTACCAGGTTTAAGTGAGTATACTTTTGTGTGGATTAATACTATGGAGTTTCTGCAGAGAAAAAAAAAGATGAAATGAATATACTTATTATTGAGTTATCTTGATATGACCTTAGATGATGCCAGAACATAAAACTCCAACTATCATTTAGTTCCACAAGTATTTCTGTGATTTACCAATATCAGCATTTGATTCAATTGTGATATTTATAAATGATGTATATTTATTTTATAGGCATAACTCACAGAGTCCCATCTGCCGGATTTATTTTATATATATTCCTTTGTATTTCAATAAAAGTGATTATGTTTCCAGTCAAGTATATAATGTATTAGACATATCCATCTAGTTACCTTAAACACACACAAATTTGAATTTGTGATATTTGGAACAAACTCTAGAAAATCTCAAGCACAAAATATAGAGCTACGTATAGGCAATGCAGGGCTAAGAGAAGTGAACTCATACAAATACTTAGGAACCACGCTTGACTCTACACTGAATGCGAACCAGCAACTATCGAGGCTGAACCAAATTCTAGGTATGAGAATGGCAACCTTTAGAAAAATAAGATGTTACATGAGTGAGAACACAGCGCTCAAACTGGATGTGGCAACTATACTGCTAATAATAGATTATAATGATCTAATCTATGGCCTTTTAACAAAACAACAAGAAAATAAATTGCAGAGAACCCAAAACCAAACACTTAGAACTGTATATAGGGGCAACATTCTCTCAGTGAATGAGATGCACACTAGATCTAATATCACGTACCTGAGCCAAAGGAGACATGCACATCTGCTATCTCTTATGTTTATCAGAGCCAAGGATGAAAACTACATAGACCATACTACCAGAGTTACCAGGCAGGGGGATGCTACACTCCTCAAAGTTCCTAAAGTACTCACAAATAGACTGACAAGAGCCCCTATGTACAAAGGCAGCAAATTATGGGAAGAGCTCCCAGTCAGAATTAGATATGCACAAACACAACTAGAATCCAAGAACCTGGTAAGAATTCACCAAGCCAATCAGGCCCTTCCACAGGCCTAGTGATGAGGTCGCCATATTTAATTATCTATCTATTATAAGAACCTATGGCCACCCCCACCACCCCACACACTCCTTTACCTGCTGCCAACAAACCAAGTTATCCACCTTACAAATTATTTGCTCAGCAAATTCAGAAAATGTATATCAGTCTGGTAGTATTACTATAAACATAGACACTAATAAAGACTGTACTAGACTACTAAATGACTGAAATGTACAATCCTCCAAGCTTAGTTTATCCCATCATTACTAACCACCTACTTACTCAAACTACTTCATGTAGTCAAAAACACACCTGAGGTATTAACCTTTTAAGCATAAGCCTACAAACTAACCACACTCTATCTAACAGAATAAACAAACCATGCTACTAACACTCCATCTCAAAAAGCTATCTCCAACAACATGATAATTACGCAATTCACAACACAGTAGGCATACAAAACTATGAAGGGAAACTATGCACCAAACCACTACGTAATGTAAAGGTCTAATCAATACACATGTATGTATCTAAGTATGTATGAATACAACATATAACTACTATTTGTATATGTGAATTGTCAAACTATACCGTATGTAAATCTTGGAATGATTAATATTGTTATTTCAGCTGACTTGAGCTAGCTGCTGATGACAATATCGGCCTACATATACACATATTGTAAATAACTGTATTGTTACATGACTGGAAGACCAGTGCCATGGCGCTGACAAAATACTTTTATTCAATGAATAAACTATATTTACACACAAAAACAAAAAAAAAGGGTTGAATTCTCAATGTCTTAAGGTGGTTAGATTGTATCCCAATTGATGTGATTGCATTGTAGCCCAATTATAGTGGTTAGATTGTATCCTGGGTATAGATGCACCACATACATGAGTCATCTGTAATCAGCTTCTAGATATG
This sequence comes from Branchipolynoe longqiensis, assembly GCA_030323885.1. Classification (NCBI taxonomy): domain Eukaryota; kingdom Metazoa; phylum Annelida; class Polychaeta; order Phyllodocida; family Polynoidae; genus Branchipolynoe; species Branchipolynoe longqiensis. The sequence continues at coordinate 146,937,102 of CM059187.1, forward strand.
AAGAGTTCAGGTGCAAAACTGAGTAAATGCCATTTCAAAAATTGAATGAAAGTACAGGATTTTTACATGATGGTCATTTAAATTCTTACTTATTTCACTGTTCTTGTTATCAAATGGTTATGGAGCAAAGTACCAACAAATATGGAAATAACAAAATGAACCTATTGAATGTTTAACTCCAATGTTTATCTCAATCTTTGGATTAGTGCTTGCAGGGTTTTGTACCTGAATTCCTAATATGTCTGGCCTTTTTTCAACAATTTATAATCCAAACATCATGTATCATCTTAATACCGTAAAACCAGGATACATTCGAGCTTTATTGAGGACTGCAGGATTGTACCACCCCATACAGCTAATTAAACTGATCGTTAGCAATTTACCATGACTTGATATCCCACTCAGTCACATTATCCTGACACTGAACTAACCAGTCCTTGCCCTATCCTAATAATTCCGAATGCCAGGCAAGGAAACAAAAAGCATCAATTTTTAAGTCATTGGTTTAACTCGACCAGGATTCGAACCCACAAACTCATGGGTTCGGATCTCCCGATCTCCCAAAACAGGAGACGGACGCTCTATTCATTCGGCCACCCCATCTGGTCTGATGGCAATATCAGACTACATATACATATATTGTAAATAATTGTATTGTCACATGACCACATTCAGTTGACCGCGACTAGCTGTTGATGGCAATATCAGGAGACAGTCATATACATATATTGTAAATAATTGTATTGTCACATGACCACATTTAGATGACCACGACTAGCTGCTGATGGCAATATCAGGATACAGTCATATACATATATTGTAAATAATTGTATTGTCACATGACCACATTCAGTTGACCATGACTAGCTGCTGATGGCAATATCAGGATACAGTCATATACATATATTGTAAATAATTGTATTGTCACATGACCACATTCAGTTGACCATGACTAGCTGCTGATGGCAATATCAGGATACAGTCATATACATATATTGTAAATAATTGTATTGTCACATGACCACATTCAGTTGACCGCGACTAGCTGTTGATGGCAATATCAGGAGACAGTCATATACATATATTGTAAATAATTGTATTGTCACATGACCACATTCAGTTGACCGCGACTAGCTGCTGATGGCAATATCAGGATACAGTCATATACATATATTGTAAATAATTGTATTGTCACATGACCACATTCAGTTGACCGCGACTAGCTGTTGATGGCAATATCAGGATACATATACATATATTGTAAATAACTGTATTGTCACATGACCACATTCAGTTGACCATGACTAGCTGCTGATGGCAATATCAGGATACAGTCATATACATATATTGTAAATAATTGTATTGTCACATGACCACATTCAGTTGACCACGACTAGCTGTTGATGGCAATATCAGGATACAGTCATATACATATATTGTAAATAATTGTACTGTCACATGACCACATTCAGTTGACCATGACTAGCTGTTGATGGCAATATCAGGATACAGTCATATACATATATTGTAAATAATTGTATTGTCACATGACCACATTCAGTTGATCATGACTAGCTGCTGATGGCAATATCAGGATACAGTCATATACATATATTGTAAATAATTGTATTGTCACATGACCACATTCAGTTGACCGCGACTAGCTGTTGATGGCAATATCAGGAGACAGTCATATACATATATTGTAAATAATTGTATTGTCACATGACCACATTCAGTTGACCATGACTAGCTGTTGATGGCAATATCAGGATACAGTCATATACATAATTATATTGTAAATAATTGTATTGTCACATGACCACATTCAGTTGACCACGACTAGCTGTTGATGGCAATATCAGGAGACAGTCATATACATATATTGTAAATAATTGTATTGTCACATGACCACATTCAGTTGACCACGACTAGCTGCTGATGGCAATATCAGGATACAGTCATATACATATATTGTAAATAATTGTATTGTCACATGACCACATTCAGTTGACCGCGACTAGCTGTTGATGGCAATATCAGGAGAGAGTCATATACATATATTGTAAATAATTGTATTGTCACATGACCACATTTAGATGACCACGACTAGCTGATGATGGCAATATCAGGATACAGTCATATACATATATTGTAAATAATTGTATTGTCACATGACCACATTCAGTTGACCGCGACTAGCTGTTGATGGCAATATCAGGATACAGTCATATACATAATTATATTGTAAATAATTGTATTGTCACATGACCACATTCAGTTGACCACGACTAGCTGTTGATGGCAATATCAGGAGACAGTCATATACATATATTGTAAATAATTGTATTGTCACATGACCACATTCAGTTGACCACAACTAGCTGCTGATGGCAATATCAGGATACAGTCATATACATATATTGTAAATAATTGTATTGTCACATGACCACATTTAGATGACCACGACTAGCTGATGATGGCAATATCAGGCTACATATACATATATTGTAAATAACTGTATTGTCACATGGCCGGACGACCAGTGCCATGGTGCTGACAAGATTTGATTCAACGAATACACTATATTTAACCACAAAAACAGCATTTACCAATAATCACTGCATAACATACTTAAAGTTTACCGTCCTGATATGAGCTTAGATGTTGCTAGGACGTAAAACAACAACGAACAATCACACTTAAAGTTTAAGTATGCTATGCAGTGATACTGATAGATCTATGCTGAAACGATGCGGCTAGGTGGTGCCACCTTGTGCCTCATAAGCACACTAAACTTGCTCGCCCCACTAACCGACGCGCCATGCATGCCCCTGGTGTGATGTAGCAGAACCATTGACATACTGCCCGTGTTACTCCCAGCCGCTTGAAAAATAAAGGGTTCGGCGGAAGTAAATAGACTCATGAATATTCATTTTGGCCTATGTATATGATGGATCGACCTTGACCTTGCTAGATCATGGCGTCTGACCCAGCTCGACCAGTACAAACTTGTCAGAATTTCACTTGAAAAGGTTACATGTTGTAAACTAGGCTAATATTTACCAAAGTTTGTAAATAATATGTGTATTTACTTGTATGTGTATTGTGCTGCAGAGAGTACATGAGGATACGATTTAAGGCTACAGGAGAGCTGAAGGGAGTAGAGACCAATCATTGGGATACCTCATTTGACATGTTGTACATTGAGAAAATACAACAGGCGGAGCCGTATTCAATTAATGCAATCCGGGTGACTTGGATCAGCAGAGTTGCTAGAATTTCAAATAGAACACCGTGAGTAGTTGACAAAAACATGTGTTGTGTACCTCTTGGCTGGGGTTGGCTAGGAGCGATGACACCCATGGAGTGTGTTCATACGTCATATATAGGTCAACATGAATGTTCATGAGTCTATTTACTTCCGCCACACTAGACCCGTTGTATTTTTCATGCACTGTCTCCCGAAAGGGCTTCAAGTTAACTACTAAGTTAAAAGGAAAAGTTAGCATTTCTAGCTAACTATCTTATAATACTGGGGTGTTGTAGTAAATCATCACTATGATATTTTCACCATTTAGATTATGAGGCTTTAATTTGTTTAATTTTTAATTGTTAATTGAGGAGGGCAAATTTAAATCGCAGACCTCATTCAACTGCTCCTTGGCGTGACTTAGTAATGCCAATCACCTGGCTAGCTAGTCTTAGAGGTAAACTTTCAAAGGTCATTGGTTTGACTCGGCCAATATCCGAACTCGAGGTTCGAATCCCACTAACTACCATAAGGGAAACTTTGTTCAGATCCCAGATAAGGGATGACACAATGGTCGCTTGTTGGAGTTTTACTTCCTATCAACAGCTAAGGTCATGTCAGGGTGGACACCGACTTGTAGCAGTGTGCACTCATGGCTACTGTATAGCGATGTCCCACTGGGAGACCAGGGCCCGTATGCAGGAGTCAGTGTTAGCGGCGTTTGGTGTTACAGCCTGTCACCGTTTAGGTATCACCGACGTCGGGAACTGTGTCAAGTGGTATGCAGAAGCGCGTAGCACTTACATTATAGCTAAACGTGAAGTTAATTATAGATTTGGGAAATCCCTCCATTCGACAATATTAATATCGCCGCCGAATCAGCGGCAGCATTAATATTGCTTCGAATTTAGGGTTAATTTCATGAAATTTCACTTATTGTGTATTTAATTCTGTCAAATATGATAGCATTGAATAGATTTGGGCCTAATAAATTGCCGCCGCCACCGCATCAACGTCGCTTTCCATACTGGCGGATGAAAGCGACGTCGATGCGGGGGCGGCGGCGATTTGTTTACATTACATTCGTCGATTCAACAATATTAATATTGCCGCCGACTCGGCGGCAGCATTAATATTGCTTCGAATTTAGGGTTAATTTCATGAAATTTCACTTATTGCGTATGTAATTCTGTTACATATGATAGCATTGAATAGATTTGGGCCTAACCTAACACTAACACCACTGTAAACTAGCTATATTTCTGGTTTACCTTAACCTAGTTTAAGCTTCTGGTGTTAGGCCTATCACTGACTCGTGCATGCCATTTTTCCCCGCTAAACGGGAATTCCGGCCAAACACGGTTTTGACTCGCTATCACCGACTCCTGCATACGGCCCCTGGCTGCTGGAACAATGACCCAATATCCCACACAGTCACATGATCCTGTTACTGTGCTAACCACTCCTTGTTCCATCCTATTAATGCCGAATGCCAGGCTAGGTAGCGACAAGCATCAATGTCATAAGTCAGTGATTTGACTCGGCTTGGATTATAAATCCCAACCTTCGACACCAGAAACCTGCACTCTACCTATTCGGCCACCGCATCTAGCCCACATGGGAAGTGGATGCCTAACTAATTCGCTCATCCCGTCTGGTTCTTGCGTATTGCGGATTGATATCAAACTAGATCAAACCGCTAGGTGGATTCATCTGGGCTGTAATCGATTAACACGACCCGGGCGACTCGGGTCACCCGAGTCATCAGAATTTCAAATTGAACACCGCGAGTGGAGTCGAGAAATACACGTGCCGTGTGCAAAACGACCCAACCCCAGTAACCCACCTCTTGGCTGGGATTGGCTAGGAGCGATGACGTCACATCTGTGCTGGTACCTGTAGGATAACAGGTACCAGTACAACTCCGACGCGTTGTTTTAATGCTCTTTTTTTAATAACCCAGATTGTCAGCTTCTACAATCATAAAATAATTTAAATCCTATTTTGCTGTACATATATCGGTTATTGAAAAAGAAAAATTATGTTTTAGATTAATCCACCATTTTGTCCACCCCGAGCGTATTCGTTTATTCAACCCGAGTCTGTAGGATGTGCGCATGCGCCAACAAGTGGGTCGGGTGGCCCTAGTTGATTAATCGATTATGACCCTGGGTGTGAATCACTTCACGAGAGCTTGAGTCCTGCATCCCTAATGGTGGAAATACCTAGTTAATTATGTGTATGTCCGAAGGAGAGTGTAGTAAAACCTCTCTAGCCGACCACCTCCACAGATGGACCACTCCCCTATATCGATTGCTTTATTTGGGTCTCAAACGATCGCCCATACAATGCCAGTGTAATGATAACTAAAACTCTCTAAACCGATGACCTCCCTAAATGGACCATCTAAAGTCGGTCCTATGGTCAGTCGATTTAGAGAGGTTTTACTGTACAAGGTTTATTGAGCCCCATTACTGTATGCACATACCTATGTGTAAGCCGACCTGCTTTTGATGTATTGGGGTTTTAAGTCCGAGTACCATCTAAGTTCCTAGCCTCATCACTACCAGTACCTAGGTACAGCAGTGTACTCTTCTCGCATTTTAATAGTGCTGCCCAATATCCCACTCATCCATAGTTCAATATCCCAATCAGCCAGGTTATCTCGACACTGACCCAACCAGGCCTTGCTCTATTCCCTCCTTGTTCTATGCACCAGCCAATGTAGTGACATGTATCAATTTGATAAGTCATTATTTCACCTGGGGGAGACTGTGGCCTAACCAGTCGACTAATATGTCTCTTTGAACATGGATAAACAGCTATGTACCCTGTGTGTCAGTATGTATGTATGTAAGTATGGATATATGAATGTATGTATGAGTGTCAGAAGAATGTACAAGTAGGCACTCGGAATTATTAGGATATGGATAGGACTGGTTGGCTCAGTGTCAGGATAATGCGAATGAGTAGGATATCAGGTCATGGTGCCATCGGTCTGGTCTCCCAGTCGGGCAGCACTATAATGATTGCGCATATGGATGCTGCCATGATGTAAAGGAGTAAACAGATAAGCAAAGTATATGTGGGTGTGTATCAATGTGTGTATGCATCTGTGTTGGAGGGTGGGGATAATAGTGGAGGGTGGGGGTGGGGTGAGGACTAGTGTGTGGGTGTTAGAGGCGGGGTCAAAGTTCAGGTAGCCTGGTTCCTGGTTACAATACATTCACCCCCATGTGTATGCGCATATATACACATGTCATGTGTATCAATGTGAGTATGCATCTGCGTTGGAGAGTGGGAGTAGTAGTGGAGGGTGGGCGTGGGATGAGGACTAGTGTGTGGGTGTTAGAGGCGGGGTCAAAGTTCAGGTAGCCTGGTTCCTGGTTACAATACATACGCCCCCCGTGTGTATGCGCATATATACACATGTCATGTGTATCAATGTGTGTATGTATCTGTGTTGGAGGGTGGGGGTAGTAGTGGAGGGTGGGCGTGGGATGAGGACTTGTGTGTGGGTGTTAGAGGCGGGGTCAAAGTTCAGGTAGCCTGGTTCCGGGTTACAATACATACGCCCCCCGTGTGTATGCGCATATATACACATGTCATGTGTATCAATGTGTGTATGTATCTGTGTTGGACGGTGGGGGTAGTAGTGGAGGGTGGGCGTGGAATGATGACTAGTGTGTGGGTGGTAGAGGCGGGGTCAAAGTTCAGGTAGCCTGGTTCCGGGTTACAACACATACGCCCCCCGTGTGTATGCGCATATATACACATGTCATGTGTATCAATGTGTGTATGCATTTATGTTGGAGGGTGGGGATAATAGTGGAGGGTGGGTGTGGGATGAGGACTTGTGTGTGGGTGTTAGAGGCGGGGTCAAAGTTCAGGTAGCCTGGTTCCGGGTTACAATACATACGCCCCCCGTGTGTATGCGCATATATACACATGTCATGTGTATCAATGTGTGTATGTATCTGTGTTGGAGGGTGGGGATAATAGTGGAGGGTGGGTGTGGGATGAGGACTTGTGTGTGGGTGTTAGAGGCGGGGTCAAAGTTCAGGTAGCCTGGTTCCTGGTTACAATACATACGCCCCCACTGTGTATGCGCATATATACACATGTCATGTGTATCAATGTGTGTATGTATCTGTGTTGGAGGGTGGGGATAATAGTGGAGGGTGGGTGTGGGATGAGGACTTGTGTGTGGGTGTTAGAGGCGGGGTCAAAGTTCAGGTAGCCTGTTCCGGGTTACAATACATAGCCCCACGAAGTAGACATGTGGTTCATTATTTTTGTGGGGGGGGTAGGTGTGCTGAAGGGTGAGACCAGAGAAGGATGTGACTATATTTTGTTTCTTGCGCCTTTTCATCCTGGCAACATCTAAAGTCATATCAGGATGGATACCAACTTGTGAAAGTGTGCACTCATGGTGACGTTATAGGGCTGCTGCAGTTGGATACCAGGCTGCCAGTACGATGACCCAATTTCCCACTCAGTAACCTTATCCGGATACTAAGCTAACCAGTCATCACCCTATCCTAGTAATGTCGAGTGCCAGGTTAGGTAGTGACAAGTGTACATTTTGGAAGAAGTCATTGATTTGACTTGGCTGGGATTCCAACTGCCAACCTTCCGCATGGGAAGCCTGAGCTCTACCGATTCGGCCACCATGGGTGAGATGGTGGTGGAGAGGGTGGTGGTGGGGGGGGGGGGGGGGCGTCGTGAAGGGTAGGCGTGTGCAATGTCTGATCAACACCCATCCTGGCTTACAAATACAATGAGTATTAATGTCTCCTCACAGGTATGATCAGCAAATCAATGATATAGTCTAAAGGTAAATGGTTATTCTCCAGTCTACATGTACAAACTAAGATCCGCATAATATTTGTAATGCCTGATTTCAAGCTGCTACTGCCTATATTGATCATACCTCATCTCATTCATAAATAGTTCATATGCACCATAATTGATAAGGCGGCAAGACCAGTGTCACGGTGCTGACAAAAAGATTCAACTGGAATAAAAATATTTGAACAAAAAATGCTTTACGTGTGATATCGACCATCTTCGGACTCTGACCCCTCCCCCCCCCCCCACCCCCGATCAACACCTCACAGGTCACCTGGTCTGTTCGCCTAATCTGTAGAGGCCGAGCCTCGCATACAGCAGGTCGGGAGTTCGGTTCTCGGTCAACTCAAACCAATAACTTATCAAATTGAAAATTGTAGCTTCCTAGCCTGATGCTCGGCATTAGTACGATAGGGCAAGGATTGGTTAGCTAGGTGTCAGGATAATGTGATTAAGTGGGATATTGGATCATAGTGCAACCGGCGTGGGCCGTGTTCAGAGTCCGTCTTGGCGGCGCCTCGGCGACGGGCATGACGTCACGCCAGTCTGAACGGCAAAAGCAGTTGGTTGTCTCGAAAATGGCTGCCCCCATAGGCGGCGGCCATTTGCAATGGGAGAGCTGTGCTGTGATAGGCTGAAGCCACTGGAGACGGCGGCCATTTTTGAGGCGCTTTTTGTCTCCTATATGAAAAGGGAGGCGTCGCCGAGACGTCTCCGCAACGCACCCTGAAAGCAAATAGGCCAAAAAGCATCGGCACGACGTCGCCGAGACGTCTCCGAGACGTACCCTGAACGCAGCCCTGATTTCCCAATGGGGCAGCACTATTATTATAAAAGTCACCATGAGTGTGCACTGTCACACGTGAGTGCCCATCCTGATATGGCCATAGATGTTGCCAGGATGCAAAACTCCAACCAACCAACCTCACAGGTCGATGATTTCTGGTGTATAAAACCCAGGCCCCCTAGCGGGAAACCGGCTTGAAGGTCCCGTCATCATTCGGCTCAGGATGAGCACACTTACACACACCACGAACCAGCACACGCCCAACCAACCCAACCGACGGCGGAACCAGTGGAGGAGTAGAAGGAAGGAGGGAGCAGTGGGTGGTCAGTCGCGCACTTAGAGACACTGATTATTCACGTGTTGAACATTTCACGCTGGCCAGTTGTTGTACATTTCACACTGGCCACGTGTTGTACATTTCACGCTGGGCACTTGTTGGACATTTCACGCCGGGCACTTGTTGTACATTTCACGCTCGTCACTTGTTGGACATTTCACGCTCGGCACTTGTTGTACATTTCACGCTCGGCACTTGTTGGACATTTCACGCTGAGTACTTGTACATTTCACGCTCGGCACTTGTACAATTCACGCTGGGCTGGTTGGTGTAGGCGCGCGCTCCTTGGACGATGCATACAGGTAACACCGGGAGCTGGGCACGCGTATTAGGCACACGGCACACACAGCAGCAACAGCAACATGCAGGCCTTGCAGTCACTTACCCGGTAAGCCTGTTTGTTGTGTGTTATACAATGACATATAAGTAACGGTCACGTGATGTCATAATATAAATAGCAAGTTCTTGACCTGTGTGTTAAGGGTAAGGCGTTGCTGTGTAATAACAATAAACTAGGAAGTGGTTTCGTTTATTAACAGCAAACTAGGTTCTATGTGATTGGTTGGTTGGTGGAGTTTTGCATCCTCTCAACATCTAAGGTCATATCAGGACAGGTACTGACTTGTGACAGTGCACACTCTTGGCAACTTTATAGTGCTGCCCCACTGGGAGACCAGGCCACCAGTACCATGACCTGATATCCCACTCAGTCACATTATCTTGACACTGAGCCAACCAGTCCTTGCCCTATCCTTATAATACCAAACACCTGGCTATGAAGCGACAAGTATCAATTTGTTAAGTCATTGGTTTGACTTGATTGGGAATTGAACTCTAGACCTTCCACAGCAGGAAGCATGCGCCCAACCGATCCGGCCACTGCATCCGGTCTGTGTGTTAAGAGTAAGGTATCGCTATGTAATAATAACAAACTAGGAAGTGGTGTATTAACAGCAAACTGTTTTTTTTATGATAACAGTGCAGTATGTTGCATGTAGTAAGTACAAACTACTAAGTTCTATTTATTAACAACAAACTGTATCCGAAGTAATAACAATAAAATATGGTCTACGCAATAATAACCAACTATGTCCTATGTAAAAACAGTCAATTATGTTGTATGCAATAACAACAAACTGTGTCTTATGTAATAGCAACACACTGTGTCCCTATGTAATAACAACAAACCATGGCCTAGGCAATAACACCAAGCCATGCCATATTTAATAACAACTATGACCTATGCTATGTCCTATTTAATAACAACAAATTATATTGTATGTATTAGGAAACTATGTCATAAGTAAATAACAACAACCTACATTCTAGGCAAGGACAACAAACTTTGCCCTATGTAACAACAACAAACTATTTGCTATGCAATGACAACAAACTCTGACCTATGTGATGAGAACAAACTTT